>JANHGN010022734.1:42321-64317 GCA_024605025.1 Megaceryle maxima | reverse complement strand
AATGAAAATGTTGTGAAATAACTGGAACAGGGGGATCGGAGAGGTCTTTCACTAGATCAAGTTGCTGAAAACATGCCTGAACCAAGCCCTGGGCAATCTGCTCCAAGGGGCCCTGCATATGTACAGATGACCCCAGTGGTCTCTGTCAGATGATTCTGTATGTGCCTGCATTTGTGGAGCAGAAAAGAAAAAGATGGAAATGTGGGAGTTTGTCTAAATCTGAAGTGTTACAGATAAATTTAGATTTTAAGACTGGCCAAATTTTCCCAGCCTGATCACTTTTATCATTAGCCTGTGTGATGTTACAGTTCTGTGAACGTGTTAAAGAAATTTCTGAACGGTGTTTCATCTTGTTACTTTTCTCTGCAAGACATTACCTTTTTTGAATCTCAACACATTGTTCACACTTCGTTTTCTTTGTAGAAAGGATATAAACTTGAAATCTTTTTTGCTGATGCCCACCTCCTTCACCTTAAACATTACACCAACAGTAAGCTTAAGTCTGATTACTCTTTTGAAAGCTCAACTTCTTCAAGCATCCTCTTGATTTTTGCATACCTTAAAAACCCAATAGCTCTTCCTCCAGCTTTGTCATTGTCAGTGCATGAATGGCTCTAGGTGGCCTTATGCCCCCCACGCTGTTTGTGTAGGAAGCTGTGATTGTAGGGCTAATCTTCTTAGTGTTACTTGGCATTTGAAGAGTGGCATCCATAGGGGGACATCTATGGTGCTGGATTTGCTGTGATTTGTCCTTGTTTCTGAATGACATCTGGCATTAGCGATGCGAGTACAAGTGTATTAAGAGAGATCTTTTACTAGTAGATGTGAAAAGAAAGTGACACACACCAGTGGTTTTCAAAAGACACAAAAGCAGCTTAGCTGTATTGACAGAATGCTCAATTTGGTTGAAACATCCTTAAAAATGTCAGTGAAAGAAAGCAATTTTTGAAAATACAAAAGATTGTATGGGGTTCACTTCATCTCTCAAAGAAGGAGGGTTTGAGAAGAACTGTGTCATCATGGGTATAAATGAAGTAATGGAACTCATGGGTGTAAATGAAGTAAAGCAGTCTGATGTTCTGGAGCTCATTTATTTACAGAAGGTGGGGGGGAAAACATGAGGTAATTAAAAGCTCTTGTATAAAATTCTTTTCTGCAGGCAATTATTTAGAAATGGGTAAACCCCAGTTAATTTGTCTAGGAAGACTGAGGAATTCACCTCAAGAGGTGTCTTTGATAGTACATTTGTTGAGATACAGCTATGTTAATGTAGTGTAGCATGAACCCAGCAAGTCTTGCAGTCATATAAGCTGCTTTTTTTTTTAAATCACTAGAAAGAGAATCAGGTACTGCAAACTACTTTCATTTATAAACTTTCTAAATGGATTTTTCAAACAACTTGTTAATTACTTTTTAACATAGATGCTTAAATGTTAGAATATATTTGTTTGTTTGTTTGATTGATTTTGGGTTTTGGGGTTTTTTTGTTTGTTTGTTTTTTAGAACCAGATACTAAAACCATGTTTTATTACATCTGAAATTGAAAGCAGCTTCCTGACTTGCTATGGAAACAAGTCTTTAAACCAAATCTGTTCTTGTGTACTCTTATGTGCCAGTCCATGATTTTATGTAACCAGTGAATTTTTTCATGCCTTTTTGCAACCAGCTTGTAGGAAATAAAAATGATACAGAATTTGTGGGGTCTTTAACTCAGATTGCAGGCTATAATACAGTTATCTATGTTTGTGTCAGAAGTATGTGCTAACAGTCCCACAAGATTAAACAAAGGATGGGACAACTATCACAGAAAGTATTCAACCTAAGTAAAGATTAACCTAATTAAAGATTTCTCCAAAGTTGTCTTCCCTGTCATTTGCACATGACAGTGTTGTGTTTTGTAATGCCATTGTAAGAGGTTAAGAGGGGCTCAGGTGCTTTTAGTAGAAGAGTTGCATCACATTCTTGTATCTACCCTCGATAGACCTCACACCTTGCAGTAAATATTTGCCTAACTTGTGCAGAATGCTCTAAATAACTTAGGTGATGCAGTTGTAAAATGAATGCTAAAGATTGCTGACACTTAAAAAAAAATGTGTAAAAATGAAAACAAATCTTTCATGAGCTGGGTTGTCTATTTTTAAAATAATTAATCTGTATGTTGTTGCAGGCCACAGAAACGCTGTTCCGAATGGCAGTAGCAAGAGGAGCTATTACACCTTTAAGACATGGAGAAGTAAGGCTAAACATATCTATATAACTTTTTTTTAACATGTTATATAATGTTTTATTAATAAAATGCTTTATAAAATCCTGGGAGACACATTATCTTCAGGTAAGTGAAAGGGGCTGGACTATATATAACTTGCATACCTATGTTACAGGGTTTTTTTAAAGGAGATCAATAATTTAAATCCCGATGAGTGGGAGATTGAGTATTCTTCAAAAAAACAACTGTTTTTCCTTTGCCTGAATCATAATTTAGCCTTATAATAGAGGTGACTCACAAGAATATCTCTTTAGCCAGGTAATTTTTCACTGGATTTTCTCTCTTAATAATTATAGAATCTAGAAATACATATGAGGTTGATCTTTGTTATTGGGTAGCTGTGGAAAGCTTACTTCATCCTTTGTCTGTTTCTTTCAAGAAATAGTAAATTCAGGTGGTATATGAAGTATTAATACTTTATTCCAAAGAGGATAAATAGTTTTGAATACTATGCTGCTTATATGTGTTTATTTTGATGGTGAACATTTGTTCCCTTCTTTGTGTGGTTTTATGAGGCAAACATTGTTCTGAGCATTGCTGATTAAATGTCTCCATTATTCGGTGGTGCAATTTATGCTTCAGTTAAATTTGATTTTAAAAAGTAATACTACAGTCAGTCATGACACTGGAAATGAGAACTGATCTGAGTATTGCCACAGCTGGATACTACAGTGTATAGGGTTTTAAATGTAGAAACCTCAGTGTTTTTTTGTGGTAATCTGATTTTGATCAAATTCTTGGGTAACTTTGTGTAAAGTTTGTTTAGTAGACACAGCATTCAATCTGGAATCTAGATCTAGACTTATCTGAAATCCCAGCTGTCATGTAAAATTATCTTTTAAAATAAAATAATATATCTCTGCATCAGTGTCTGAAGTTGTACCTGAGGTTTCCTGTCCTGCCATTGTCCGTAGTTTTAGGTTTCTGAATATATGGATCCTTTATAATTTTTGTGTACTGCTCTTCATTCTTTTCTACAGAAAAGTGTAATGCTATTTCCAGAAGTGCTGGTTATGGAATATGTGCAATCCTTTCAAATGCTCAGTTTAGTTTTTTTTCAAAGAAGGGTGCTTAATTTTCTAGGTATTAATAACTGTGTTGCCCAGAGAGTTTGTTTTTGTTTCCATCCTTGTAGTTACCCTGTGAATCAAATGATTTAAAATGTCTTTTTTTTTTTTAAGTGTAACTAATTGTACTAAGCAATGCAAAATATTGGGATTATTACAGGCATAATGAATCTGTGTTGTGAATGATACTAGTAATATCTGTATCTGATTACATTTTATGTTGAGCCAGTTCAGTTCACCAATCTTGTAGAAAAACTTATTTTTTTTCTTTAGATACTCCGTCTGATCTTTTATCAGTTAAGTCATCTCAAGGGTTAGAGAGAACCAGATGAGAATCAGCAAGATAAGTGGTGAGAGGGTTATAGCCATGGTTAGCAAGAAAGGAACTGGGTAAAAGTGCATCTGTTTGATGATGGTGAACTTTATGTTGGTGTACTGTGTCCTGTGACACTATTTTTGAGGTGTTCCTTGGTTTTTAGTGGAAGTGCAGTTAGCACTAAACTAGGAAACTTACAGATCTAAGCAGTAGTAACTGTCCAGAGTTGACTTTTCATGTAAGAAGGCAGTGGGAGACATAAAAAGACTTTTTTTCTTCTATTTTTATCAGACTATACGCAGGGGCAAGAAATCTTTTCATTCAGGGAAGATAATTTCATTAAATTCCATTGTGGAATTATAATTTATCTAGTCTGAAAATGAGGAATGACATTAATCAAATTAGATTAGTTTTCCAGAGGAAACATGTAACTATCAAGAGTCATATTAAAATTTTTTGAGGTCTTCCAAGAAATTTTTGAATGTTTTCATAGTGCGTAAGTAGAAAGGGAGCCAGAAAAAAAGCTGAATCTGAACTAAAGTTGACTGTATTCTGTTTAAGAAGTGTGAACTTGGCAGTGAAAATCAAAGCAGAGCAACTTGTTTATTGGAAATTCCAAACCACAGAGGCAGAAGTCCAAATGTGCAAAAGTGCTGCTCAGCTTTCATAGCAGTACTTAAAAACGTAACCCCATTTAACATTTAAGAGGGCATAAAACTGTTCAATTTTAGAAGGAAAAAATCACACTTATTTGTTTTAATTTCATAAATTAAAAAGATGATATTCTGTCTGCACCACTGGACAGATTAATATTGAAAGATTTCTTCTATACAGGCAAAACAGGGTCTATGAAAAACTGTCCATTATAAACCAGTTGTCATCACCAGGTGGCTTTGTAATTTATAATATTGACATTTATTTTTTTTTAATTCTTTTTTACCTCCTTCCAACATTTCTTCATTCACTGGGACTCATCAAGCCTTTACACATATAGAATTATAATTTTTTCCTTTATAATCCTTGACGAAATAGAAAAAAACCAGTTGTACTGTTTGACTTTTGCATATGGTTTGTAAAATTACTGTTGAGAGTTTAGAAAAATGGTGCTGCCAAAAGTAATTATCAAAATTGGGTGCATAGTGCTAAAATTTATTTAACTGTGGGATATAGTTCATAGAGGTTCCTGAAGAATCTTAGCAGTTCCTTTGCTCCTAGTTGGATTGAAGTGTAATAGAATCCATGTAAGGGAATCAAACCCAGAAACATAATTCATTTTCAGGATTCAATATGTTGTTTTTCATGTCACTTAGTTGTTGCTGTCAGTTGCTTTGTTTTGGGGATAAAGCATGAGGCAGAGCCTTGTAGAGTTCATTTGCTTCTTTTAACACTTTTACTTGTTCCCAAATGATCCAAAAAGTTTATGATCACACCAAATCCATGTCTGCACTTGTGTAAGATAGTCTTAAGATGCATTTTGTTAGTGCTGCAAGGTTTAGAGTTGGTGATAGGCATAGCTGAAAGCTGTGCATTCAGGGTGCCCAGACCTGACATCATCTAGAGAGCTTCTCCATCTCTTTCTTCTGCATCTGGTCTTTATGCAGCAAGCTAAGATCTGCTGGCATTTGTTCTTCATGCTGTCCAGCCTCTTCCAGACAGAACTGCTGTCTTTGTGAGTGCTGGCCGATGCAGCAGAAGTGATGGAGTTGAGGAAACGAGAGCAACTAGAGCATGCCTGCTGAAGAGGGTGAGAAGAGGCATAGGAGGAGGCTAGTGCTTCAGAGTTGACTGTTCATGCTTCCCAGTTCTGCATCCCCTGGAACTTCTGCTGGTTGTGTGCTCGGCCTCCAGGGAAGAGCCTGGAGAAAGAATATTGGTTGGCAGCAGTGTCTGTGGGAAGTCACTGGATGTGTGGTAGGAAGATACATTTGACACAGGCCAAGTTGTTGTTTGATGACTATACTTAGTCTTTTTTTCTGTGGTGCCCAGTGACAGGACAAGAGGCAATGGACACAAACTGGAACACGGGAAATTCCACTTAAGGAGAAATTTCCTTACTGTGAGAGTGACAGAGCACTGGAATAGGCTGCCCAGAGAGGTTGTGGAGTCTCTCTTGAGACTTTCAAAATTCACCTGGATGTGATCCTGTGCAACATACTCTAGGTGAACCTGCTTTGCCAGGGGGATTGGACTAAATGATCTCCAGAGGTCCCTTCCAGCCTTACCATTCTGTGATTCTATGAAAACTTCCCTAATTTGAGTGGGAAGTGACCAACTTTATTCACAATAAGGTACTGATAAAACAAAGAGTTGTGTCACATGTACATCATATGGAACTCCTGAACAAGAATGAGGGATCTGATTAGGACAGTTAGCTTGTATGACTGATATTCTCAGTCGTGCAGTCTCAGTCTCTGTAGAGGACAGAAACAAATACACACAACCCATCCAGAGAAGGATCAGAAAGATAGAGAGGGTGGAACCCTTCATGGAAAAAATCCTATGAAACACATAGGCTGACATGGACAGCAAAGATTTAATGTTAAGAGGCATGATTCCCAGAGAGCTGGAGCTGATACAAGCCATGCATGAACTCTGTGGATGTTAACTCATAACGTCTTTACAAATTTGTAAACTGTCTTAATCTCTCTTCATCTAAAAAATGCTGGGGCTTCCAGGTGAAAGAATTCAGACATGAACCTTTAGAGTTCATTAAGCCTATCAGGAAAAATCCATTGCTGCCTCAGAACTGAAGAAGAGGAGGGTCATGCCCCATGGCTTGTGTTTTTCTGTCTGAAATGTTAGGTCATATGAGGAAATTTCATCATGGTGGAATTTTCAAAATCTTCATGAAGTGTCTTGTGGCAAACACAGTAAAACAAACAAACAAAAAAATGAAAGAGCTTAGGCTATATGATAGGCTCTATTTTATGATGGAGATAAAATGGCTGAGATGTGTTTAACAGGTTTCAAAGGAACGGAGTCTTCAGTCTGTAGTATTACAATAGAATGCCATTAATGTAGCATATCTGTTGGTTTTTTTCCTTTTTTTTTTTTTTCTTCCCCTGAGTTATACAAAAGCCTTTGTTCATTAAATGTTATGGGAAACAAGCTATACGATGGGATTTCCAGGCTGTGCTTTCTTTAAGTTTCTGAGAGGTTCAGTTTTCAGTAGCTGTTGGTTGGATTTACCTGAGGTGCTTGAAGAGGACCTGTCCAAAATTTAATATTACACTATAAAAAACAGGTGGAGGTGAATGGTGTGTCCTGTCTGTTCCTCTTGGTCTATTTAGTTCATTTTCAGGTGAGTTAACGACCAACCTGGAATTTATGTTGATTTGCTGGTGCAGACTTCTGGTTCCTTTGAGAATTACCAGTTACACTGTCCATATGGAAGAATAGGCAAAATTCATCAAATGTCCACCCATATATGTGCGTCTTCTGTCTTGGAGATACAGCAATAGTGTGGCTTAAAGAGAGCTGTCAATCCAGTGCTCTCATAGATAATGAGGCTGGAACATTCTTAGCTATTTAAGTATCTTTGTCAACCAAATCTGAAGTATGAATAGTTATATAAGTATTTATTGCACTCTGTAGCTAAAAATGGCTTATGGCCTTAGAGTGTAATACAGTTAATGATATACATTAGACAGTAGAGATTCATGCTTGAAAGTGTACTTTGTTGGAAAAAATGTCCCTTTGCTTTTGTTTAAAGCTCTGATTAATAGATTTCCGAATTAAATATTGTGTGTTTTCTATAAGGTAAATAATGTGAAGGGCAAAGCTTTATGCTCTTTTTTTTTTTTTTTTACAGTTAGCTGTAAAAAGTAATTTATGTAGATTTTGTATTCATACTAAATACCCATGATGAACTTGTGATTAAATTCTATCTAAAAGTTAAAAAAAGGGACTAGAAAGGATCTTTAAAATGCAATTTATTTTGAGTCTTTGCAAGTGAATGCAGAAACGTGGAAACAGCAACATGAAATACTTTATGCAACTGTTCTTCTATTAGTTCCACAGAATTTATCCTCTGCTTTACTGTTTGCAGTTGTGACAGATATAAGATGACATGGTCCAAGCATCCCCAGTGTAATTTGGGTTTAAGCTTTAAAATGAGCAGTGGAGCAAATCTCAACACAACATAAGTTTGTGTTGATCTGAACAGGAATGAGCTTGGTAACAGCAATGCAATTATTTCCAGATAAGCAATTCTTACATTTTCATGAAAAATACTTGTTTTGACAATTCTTGTTCAACAGAGTATTCTGTCTTTTAGAAATCAAAACCATGGGCTACTGTGTTATACGACAGGATGTATATATAGTTTAGAATAATGTATTAAAATAAGGAATAAATTTGAAAATGATACCTGAAGAAATTGAGCAAGCATTCAGTTCTTACATTTGTGGGTTACATGAAATAAATGGTAGATCACAAAATTCAGTAGTGACTGAAGGTATATTTCTAAAACAATTTTGTCTCTTTAAACCTTATGTATGTCTGCATATATATCTGTAAGAAGTTCTTAATTGTGAAATTTTATCTTGTGTTGATTTTAATAAAGAATTTCAACCTAGGAGGAAGGGAACGGTGTTAAAGATGTTAAATAGTCCTACCTCAAGGTTCCTTGCTCTCCTTCTTCTTCTTCTCTGTCCACCATGTCATAGAAGAGTGCAATGGGGAGTCCTGGGAACTCAGCTGTGGAATTAAGTCATGTAGACAAGAACCTTTTTATTAATAGAAATAACTGTGATTTTTTAAATTTTTTTTAATAATGAGAAGGGACATCATAATTTTACTTGAAGTAATTAGAGATCTTAGGATACCACAATCATATTCAATTGTGTGCTGTAAAGGTGACATGGAACAGAGTGTTTATATAAATATCCCTTTATATAAAGGAGTTTGTTCTAGAAATTACTGAATTCTGAATTTGATTTTTTAAAATTTGGTGTTTGTCACAATCACGTTTTTCTGCTTGTATTTTTGGCCAACTTAATTTGTAATACATCAGATGCAGGGAGATTTCATAAATATAACATTATAGATTCTGAAGAAGTACTGCGAATCACTTGCGATTAATTTTCATTGAAATAAAATTGCTGTGGGCACACTGTTTCCTGTGGTTTAAGCTCAGGGGCATACCAGGCCTAATTGCTTACAGGCACTTTAGAAACCAACTGGCAATGGTATAGTGGACATCTGATCCCCTCGCCCTTGTGCCTTCTGATCACAAAGATGTCTTTATTATCCGGGGGTTCAAAAGTTCTGCTCTCACAAACTACCCAGCATCTCTGGTTTCCATGTTTTTGTCTGGATTACTTTGTTACTGTCATGCTAATATGTGAGGAAAGATGTTTTCTCAGATTTACATAAATCTTACAGCCTAGGGACACTGTAGTTATGGGCCTGAAGGCTCTTAACTTTAAGACTTCTGTCTTTTGCCAAGGACACATTTTAAAAGCAGCACTTTTGGCTGAAATAAGCCTCGTTTGTTTTCACTGAAATGATAATGCTCCCTAGCAAACTGTGTTTGACATTACAAAAGAAATCTGGTTTGTTACAATGAAACTTAGATTTTTGTAAGGCCGTGTCATAACATTCATGGTTTTTTTCCTGCCTTCGAAGTAAGATTGTCAGTCTTGGGTCTTAACCCTGTGGGGTTTTTCCCTCCTGGTTAAGGGTTCTTAGTACACAGGAAAATGTGTAATTTTTTTTTTTTTCCTTCCAATTTATTATGTTGCAAGCCAGCATCAATTTGATTTAACCAAACTATATTTTCTGACTATGTGGTGTAAGATCCAAACTGACAGTAAGTTTCAGTATTAATTTCTCTTATCATTACCCTCTGATTTTTGAAAGGTATTTCCAAAACTGAAAGGAAGGAGTCGCTTGCATGCAGGTCTGAGTCACTTTTCATCTAAAGGGAGGTTTCCTCTCTCTGTCCCCAAGGCAATAATCTGTAGTTTGATTTTTAGCTTTTTCGAAAGGAAAGAAAGTGACCTAGATCTGTCTACTGAAACATCAATTGAAAACGAACCTTTATACTGTTGGCAAACATAGTTATAACTTTCTCTTTAGTGAAGTCTTTTTTGGAAGTAGTATTGAGCCTGTCTTTTATAACTTCTTGTAAAGGAGCAGTAAATGGATAAAAGGTAGCCATAAGAATAGAAATGTTCTATTGTCTACCTGCTTAAGGTTTTGGTTTGGGGGATATGTGTCAGAAGTATTTAAAAATAGTACTGGTATCTGGAAAATCCTTCTGGCAGGTCACAGTGGGTAACAGTTCAAAGGTAATTTAATTGCCGAAGACTGGCGTACCTTATCTGTATTATCTGGAAGCAAGTCCAAAGTAAATAATCCTTCTGATTTCACTTCACTGAGAGAATGACATTGAACCCTGAGGAGAAAAACCCCTATATTATCTTTGAGATGTTCCAGTGTACAGTGTTCAAATGATGGTTTTTCCATGTATTCAGTTGTGTGAAGCTGATGTTGTCTACCTTGCCCTGGATTATCTTTTTTGTGCAGTTTATAGCTTTTAAATTTGTTTAATTTAATCATGAAGAGGAAAGTAAATTTGTCTCACAACCTTAGTTCAATATGAACTTTTCTGCTCTTTTAATAGGTAGTTCGCCTAAGGATATTCTGTTTCTTACTAAAAATGATTGTGACCCTTGAAAAAATACTGACCTACTCCAAATAATTTTATTATAAAGTGGTGGAATTAATTAATTAGGGAGTAGGAAAAATTAATACACTGTAGGAATCATACCCAACGTAAATTTAAAGTAAAAATATATGAAGATAGTATATTCTGGAACATGTAGTCAATATCAAGAGTCACCACTGAAGAAAGG
The DNA here is from genome assembly GCA_024605025.1 of Megaceryle maxima. Lineage (NCBI taxonomy): Eukaryota > Metazoa > Chordata > Aves > Coraciiformes > Cerylidae > Megaceryle > Megaceryle maxima. The sequence continues at coordinate 53,808 of JANHGN010022734.1, read as the reverse complement.
TAATACACAAGTTTGGAAGTAGAGAGGACTTACTATTGCACTTTGCTTTTGAAAGTTAATTAGGTGACTCATGCTTTGTATTTTTCTTTTAAATATATGGACAAGACATTTGAAAATATGTAGTGTGTCTATTTTCCGAAGTAGAAAAAAGAGGTTTGACACATCATGCTATGCATAGTTTTTGTTATGAAGTAGATTTATTTTTGTTTTTAATGCATGCTGATTGTACAAATTTGTCTTACGGTAGTCGTAGTTTACCTTCGTGAAGTAAAACACAGTGCTAAAAAGTGGGTGGAATTTTGCTCAGAAATACTTACCAGGTGTCTGTTTTTGACAAGGAGTAAAGTAAGGAGGGAATTAGCTATTTCAAAGATTTCTTTCTTAAAATTTTCTTTTACCTTGCTTATATATTCCAGATACCTTATTCTTTTTCATTAGCAGAAGAGTGAGTGCATGGCAAATGTAGACAGCATAAAATTGTGATAACAAAATCTAGATGTTTCCAACCTAGTTTTTGTTTTAATATGACTTCTGTTCATCAAGAAATATGGTACATGGGATTTTTAAATTAAAATAATCGCTCTTAATTTCTTTCTCATTACAAAATATAATAATATAATTAGAGATTGTCATTTCAAACACTTTTTTTTTTTTTTTTTTTTTTTTTTTACCCTGACAGCATTTGTTTAATAACTATTCCAATTGTGGTGTTCTATGTCATGGCCTTGGATGAAGCTGTCATCTTGCTTTATACTTAAAACCTGCCCCCAGTGAAAGGGTCTGGCAACTCCATTGTTCTGCCAGAGCAGGAATGATCTGTAGGGAGAACTGTATGTCTATACAGGAGGAAGGGCACAACAGGTATTATAAGAGGTCTGTACTTTAATTTACTTTAGTGTTGTTGATGTTAATGTTATCTTAGTGCACTCATATATTGAAGAAATAGCCAACTATGAAAAGCCACTTAAACTGATATAGCTAAGAAGGTGTTCACATTCCTGTATGCATTTAAGAATTCTAAATACTTACTAAAATGTAATTAAAATATATGCTCAATGGATCTTCAGTTTGTGTGAGTTGTTTGGCTCACGTTGTTGGAATAATGGTCTCATGAATGTATGAAGGCATTGTTATCTTACAACAAAAATATCACGTCAAACAACTTGTGCTGTATGTAGAGTCACTTGAAGGGATAGTTTCACTTTAGCATAAACATAGTTTATATACAATGACTTCCAACAAATGATATTTTATATTCCTTTAGGACTTAAAGGGATTGTCAGTTTTTTCTGCCTGCTTTTTTGAATTATTACTGAATTAAATTATTTAAATAATGTCCCTTCATTTTTGTGGCAGATGTAGGGGAGTGGCTCATGGCTCTTCTTGAAAGCCCAGTTGATGTCACAGATCAGTCTGAAAAGAAAGAAATACCAAGATAGATGGCAGTGTCTGAGGAGTTGAGTTTTTAGACTTTGCTTCATAGGCTTTTTCCTCTGGTCAGGTAGCTGGGTAAAAGAAAATCACTGTTTCTTCTTGTTCAGTATTTTTTAATGTTCTCATTCATCCTTCTTCTCCAGTTCATGCTATTTTATGCTCTTTACCCATATGTTAGACTTGTTAAAATATCTTTGATTATGCACAAGCAAAAAAAGAGTTAGTTAGCTCCATTAAATTTTAATCGTCCTATATATTATCAGATTGTATAAAACTAAAGGCAATTACAAATGCATTTTTGGGGAGTTCCAAAAAGAGGTTGAATTTGCTACAGGCAGCAAGAATGCTCTTTCTGTTTCCTGTTTGATGTTCAAAATTTGGTGAAAATCATACAACTGATAGTTCATGTTTCCTTATTAATGAATAATGCTGGATTGTAGCTGGTGAACTCCTAAAAAGTGAAAATGTTAAAAAATGAGAAAGGGAGACATGAGAAAACAATGAATGCAGTAAGTAGTAATAACTAATATTTTGCTTTTGACACTGTCTTCCTTAAGATCCTCATGGACAAACAGTCTTTGAAGTATGAGCAGGCAGTGAGGTGGGTTGAAAACTGGCTGAACAGCCAGGCCCAAAAAGTGGTAATTATTGGCACAAGGTTTAGTTGGAAGCCAGTAACTAGCAGCGTACCCCAGGGCTCAATAGTGGGTCTGATCCTGCCTCTTCATTGGTGATCTAGGTAATGGGGCAGGGTATACCCTTTGCAAGTTTGCTGATGACCATCAAACTGGGAAAAGTGGACGATGCATCAGAGAGTTGTGCTGTCTTCCAGAGGGACCTTGAGAGGCAGGAGACATGGGTTGACAGGAACCTCATGAAATTCAACATGAAGTGCAGAGTCCTGAACCTGGGGAGGAACAACCTCAGGCCCCAGTACATTATGGGGCCATGCAGCTAGAAAGCAGCTTGGTAGAAAAGGATCTGGGTATTCTGATGGATACCAGGTTGGAAATGAGGTAGTAATGGGCTCTTGCTGCAAAGGCAAGGTATCCTGGGCTGCATTAGACAATTGCCAGCAGGCTGAGGAAGGTGATCCTTTCCCTCTCTACAAAACTGATGAGGCCACACCTGGATTCTTGTGTCCACTTTTGGGTCCTCAGTACAAGAGAGACATTGACATCCTGGAGGGAGTCCAACAAAGGGACCATGAAGATGGTGAAGGGGCTGGATCATCTCTTCTATGAAAAGAGGCTGAGAGCTGAGACTGTTCAGCCTGGAGAAGAGGGGGCTCAGGGGGGATCGTATTCATCTGCAGGGAGGGTGCAAAGAGGATGGAGCCAGGCTCTCTTCAGTGGTACCCACTGCCAGGACCAGAGGCCATGGGCACAAACTGAAGCACAGAAGATGCTGCCTAAACATTGGGAAAAACTTTTTTCCTGGGAGAGTGACCAAACACTGCCCCAGCGTGACTGGGTAAGTTGTGGAGTCTCCATCCTCAGAGATATTCGGAAATTGTCTGGACGTGGTCCTGGGCAACTGACTCGAGATAGCCCTGCTTGAGCAGGGGAGTTGGATGAGATGACCTCCAGAGATCCCTTCGACCTTCAACTATTCTGTTGTGATTCTGTGTGCTTCTGTTTGTGTTTTAAAGGGCTGAATCTTAAAACTTTGCAGTGTTTTTCTCTCTCTATAAAACTAGGCTAATGACATTTTTATTGGGCATATATTTCATTAATATACAAAATTCAAAATTTAACCCTTATATAAGCTTCTCTTAGAGAGTAGAGAAATGAAAAGATGTTACCTAATGAAGTAATTTCCAACTTATAAAGACTAAGGACTTTAGTATTCTTTCTAAAAAGCAGAACTATGAGAAAGTACTTCTTTTTTCAAGTTTACGGGGAGGTTGAGAACTGAAACTGAAACCAGGATGTAGTATCTCTGGTGTAATGTTATTTGTTGGCAGGAGAGAAGAGGCTGTAGTACATCTCCACTATATGACAGATTGTGATCCTTATTGGGTGAGAACAGCTGGCTTTTATGGACAACATAAGTCTGGTATCACACTCCAGTTGTCTGAAATCAGTTTCTACTTGAAAATCTTTGATCTTCTTCCTTCTTTTTAAAGAACTTCTATGAGTTTCCTCTGGGAGGCCAACCTTAACCCTAGATAACAGCATGTTTAGAACAGTCTAGCCTCAGACATTTAAGTACCTCTACAAATATAAGGAAGTCTTTGTTCAACAAAATATCAAATGCCATTGCTCAGAACTGCAGTGTGAGTATTGTGGGTGTTAATTGACCTTCATATTGTTGAAGTTCTATAGTAACTGGGTTTTTTTTTAAAGATTCATTTTAATATTTTTACAATATTAATTCATTATCTCTCAGAAGAAATAATACTGCTTTTTTTGACTAGTATCTTAGTGTGAGATGGTTACAATAGGTGAAGATCTGGTCTGCCAGCAGCAGGAATGTTAGCGTGCATGAACTGTTGGAACCCTTCTCCCACTATGAACCATGAAACCAATCTGTTCCTGTCGGTTACAGTTTTATGGAGACTAATTCTTTGTTGATGGAATCAGGTGAAAAATATGTGGTTCTGATTAGCAAACAGTATGCAGAGTTTCTTAAGGTCATGGACAACATTCTTTTGCACATGTGCAAGTGTTCAGATGAGTGTGTGACTATGCATATATATAATATATGCACCTTCCTATGTTAAAAAGGATAGGCAGTTTAGTTTTTATATACACAAGCTTGTTTTTAAGTATCTGTACTATAATTAACAAAATGATAATATTAAACTGAAATAATGAGCACTGTTTTCTGTAAGAAATGTTCATTATACAAGTGACTATCTGGATAAAATAATGACCTTTCATTTTTAAGTATCCTGCCGAGCTGCAAAAATGAAACTGGTATCTACAGGCTGCCTAATGGACTGCTCGCTACATCACTACATGCAATTAAGCATAAGTGATTTTTCTGCTCAAGACAGGCTCAAGACTGATTTAGCAATGAAACTTAATTACTTCTAGCCCTTAGAGAAAATGGCCCAACAAAGCTGAGGTTGGTGATGGGGTAATGTGGGAAAGTTATTGCTAAAACTCCTTTCCCCATTTCTGATTTTTTTGTTAGCAGTACTTAGCACTGTCAACCATGAATTAAGCAAATATTCCCACAAAAATTGTACGTTATTTCTTTCTTTGTTACAGGCTAAAGAGAAATATAATGAAACTTTGCATCAAGTGTTCTGATCAATTCCTAACTGCTCCACTGGATGGTTGAGGTTCTTCTGTGTTAATGGAAACTTAAACTTAAAAATAAGTTCTCAAATGCCTTTGTAAGTGTAAGGTCACCATTCTGGCCATAGAATTCTCAGGCTAAATGTGCATGTTCTTCTTCCCAATTTAATACATTTTAGGTAAATTGTTTCTCTATTTTTACTCAGGTTATAGGAAAAATCATGAAGAATCTGAATTTTTTTTTTTAAATTAATCATAGTAACAAACTATTTCATACTCTGAATTGCTTCATCTGAATTTTTAGGACTGTGTTATTTAAAGGAAACAGGAACTTTGATTCTGTGGCTCCAAGGAATACATCTGGAATAACAATTCCGAGGGACATATGGCATCAATTGACTTATATTTTCCTATATGGGGGTTCTGATTGCAGTAAAAGGGAAACCTGGTCATTAATTATGGAGAATTAAAAATACAAATACTGTTGTGGTCAATTTATATACTCTCCTGAAGTACAGTGAGTTCTGAAAAAATGGAGTTGAATAAAGAAAATTTACTTTTCTTTTTGTCACATGTTAAAATAATTTGCTTTACTTTTGTAGTATTTTTCCCCTTAAAGGTTTCGAATCCTGTGCTCTTATCTTTTCATTGTTGAAAAATCTCTGTCACCTCTATGGGATTTTAATTTACAAAAATAATTAATATTGCAGTTTTAATTTGTTCAATATAGTTGCCTTCTCAGTAGTGCTCAAAGTCTTGTTCCTGCTAACAGCTATAGACATGTTTATCAGTGGAAATATTAATGGTAACGAGACTAAACATGTGCCTAAATATTTGCAAGAGTGTGCAGCCCAAGTCACTAGTTCCCAAAGGCACATTTAGCACATGCTCTAGTGCTTTGCTCAGTGGGGAGTGAGTTTGTGTGTATATGGGTCCCCTTAATTTCAACAGTATTTAAGCAAATAAGTGACTTAAACTTTTTTCTAGACAGGAAGTAATAATTTACCCATGTACTTGAATTTATTTATTTTTTTTTTAAATCAAAGCATTGTCAGATTCATTGGAATGAGCACTGTCTTAGCCTTATATTTACAATCTCTGGAATATTTACCAAAACCCTGGCTTATATTTACCATTTTTGGTGTATTTGGGGTATTTCTGACTGTAATGGAGAAGAGCAGGGTTTGGTCTTTGGGTTGATGTTGGGTGGGTTGTTTGCTTTTTTTTGGGGGGGATGGGACGGGGATGGGCAGAGAGGGGCAGTAAACAGCCAATTAGAAAATGATGCCAATATCTGTTCTTAAATGCATATCTTTTAATAATCTATTTTGCAAATGGGCTTGTAGCACCATCGTTCAGTAGGACCTACCACACTGTCTCTATTCCTTTTTTCAATTGTATATATTTTTACTTTGAACTGCTCAGGCTCTAATTTTAATAAAGCGAATGAGGATGGTGCCCCTGATATAAGTGTTCTTCAATACGCAGTCTTGCTTCACCCCCTTTCATGAAGGCGAGGCTGAGATCTTTTGCAAAAACTACCACGTGACTAAGTAATCAAAGACACGTGCACTCAGAGACCTGAATTACAGTTGCACCAGCAACATGTGTCAAGAACCACATGAATTTAATAACGGATGATTCCTGCTTATACAGTTAACTACTTACATAAACTTGGAAAAAGGCTGGAAAAAAGTGGAGTATTAACATCTCCACATAAGGCTTGGGTAGATAAGTGACTAAGTCATACAAATAAAAATGAAAAATAAACTTTTTATCTCGCAACTATAAGGGCAAAATACTCCTGGTTGTTGCAAGAGGTCATGCAATAGCTGTACTTAATTCCTGTCATAAACTAATGGGTTTACTTGCAGTTAAAAAGCATTGGTCTTGATAACCCAAGTGGTCTCCTGCAGTTTTAGGTTTCAGTGGAGTTGGGTCCCAGTGGCTTAGCAACTGTTCTTTGCAACTGTCCATTGACAAGGTAATGTTTAGGCTCCCCTGTAAACTTCATGCTACAGATTTACTGACTAATAATGTTGTTGGGATGCAAAAGTAATCCTACCACTTTGCCTACTTGAGTTTCACTGAAGTTTGGAAGCTAAGCTTCACTCCTTAGAAGAGAAGGACAGTCTTTTCTTGGGCTAACATTAATGGTATTGCTGCTTCCTTTTGCATGTTACGGAACCATTTGTAATATAGTTAAGCTGTGTTCTTTATAAAGTTCTTTGTGTCAGTGAACTTTACAATTTTCATGTGTTGGATTTTAAATATCTGTTAATTTGTAATTTTTTTATGCAGTGAAGCCATAAGCTTGGATGGGTGTGTGCTTTTACTGTGTAAAAAATGGCTAGATGTCTGGGCCCAAAAAGTTATGCTGAATGGAGTTCAGTCCAGTTGGTGTATGGTCACAAATGGTGTTCCCCAGGGCTCAGTACTGGGGTCTGTTCTTTGCAGTGTCTTTATCAGTAATGTGGATGAGGAGATTGAGGGGACCTTCAGTAAGACACCAAGTTAGGTGAGTGTGTCAATCTGCTTGAGGGTAGGGAGGCTCCGCAGAGGGATCTGGACAGGCTGGATTGACAGGCCGAGGCCAGTGGGATGAAATTCAACAAGGCCAAATGCTGGTTCCTGCATTTGGGTTACAAGAACCGCATGTGACACTACAGGCTTGGGGCAGAGTGTCTGGAAAGATGGCTGGTGGGAAAGGACCTGAGGGTTCTGGTGGACAGCCGTCTGAACATGAGCCAGCAGTGTGTGCCGGTGGTCAAGAAGGTCAACAGCATCCTGCCTTGTATCAGCACTGGTGTGGCCAGCGGGACTAGGGAACTGATCACCCCTCTGTACTCAGCACTGGTGAACCACATCTCAAATAGTGGTTTCAGTTTTGGGCCCTTCTCTCCAAAAAGGACATTGAGGTGCTGGAGCCTGTCCAAAGAAGGGTATCAAAGTTGGTAAAAGGTCTAGAGCACAAGAGGAGCAGCTGAGGGAACTGAAGTTGTTAACTTGGAAGAAAGGAGGTGCAGGGGAGACTTCACTCACTAGAAGAAGTTGTAGTGAGGTGGGGGGGTCAATCTGTTCTTTCCAGTTGTACCAGGGAAAGTTTAGGTTGGACATTAGGAAAAAATTTTTCATGAAAAGGGTTGTCACGCATTGGAAGAATCTGCCCAAGGGCAGTGGTGGAGTCACCATCCTTGGAGGTATTTAAAAGACATGTAGATGTGGTGCTGAGGGACATGGTTTAGTGGTGACCTTGCAGTGGTATGCTAACAGTTGGAGTTGATGATCTTCAAGGTCTCTTCCAACTAAAATGACTCTGTGATTCCATAATAAGAGTTCAGCAGTCATTTTTAATTTATGTCTGAATTTTTGTTGCTCTGAGCCGTGTCATTTTACGGTCTGTGCGGAATGGAGCTGAACGGAGGCAGATGTGGAAATGTTTCTTTTCGGTAACAGTGTTTTGTACACAATGTACTCCTCTCCTGTGACATTCATTACAGCTCATTGGACTTTGTGTAAATTCAGGAGAAGAATTTAGACAAAGTTTCTGTGTGTCAATCTCCATGCCCTTGAACTCAGTTTTGCTTTGCAAGGAATGTGTGCAAAAGACCATGAGTAGGTACAGATTTTGTTTGGAATTCCAGACATTTGGAAGTGTGCACATATGTTTAATACTACTTTTATTTCTTTATAGAAAAAACTCTTTTAAGTTGCTGAAACTGAGAATTCTATGTAATCAAATCCTGACCCTGGAACTGTTTATCAGACTTGAAGTATCCCTCACTACTTATTTGAATGGTAGTGATGATGTATAAAGGAAAGATTGATTTACTCCTTTTTCCATGTTCTTGGTAGCCACTGAAAGTCTTAACAGTTCATTCTATTGTTTCATCTCAAATAGAGAAGAGCCATTTAAAAGCAGTAGCTGATAAGCAACATGGCCTGTAGAGGCAGTGGATATCAATAACTAATTTCATTTTGAAGCATTAAATGTCTTATTTTACAAAGCATTTTCCTCCAGTGGTTAAGCGTGCCTGTGAAACTGCCTTAAATTAGTATTTTTTCATAACTTAATCTCCTAATATACGTCATTGCAGTTCAAGTTTGTGCAATTTCTAGAAATAGTATTTAGTATTGAGCTTCTCAAAATATTTTGATAATTTTAACATTGACAGTAATACAAGAAATACTGTTACAAGTAATGGAACTGCATGCACAAAAGAGAGAAGCACACTTATGGTAAATTGTATTCATCAGCTCGGTGGAACTGCATTAAATGCGATACTGTAAAATACCACTCATTAGTACTTTGCTAACGTTTCACAGATGGTATATATGGCAATTGATCAGTTAATACAGGGAGGAAAAAAAAATCCAAACAGTAGTTTATCCCAAAATACACTATACAGACATTTTTATTGACTCTAATAAATGCTTTGGGATAAATTTTTGCCCTAGCGTATATTAAAATATTTTACTACAACAGCTATTAAAGTGCTGATCAACAATGGACATAGTGAGAAATAACTGGCTAAAAGAGGTTCTGCCCTCAGTCACTCACCCCAAGGCATTTTTATGCAAACAGAATTACAATTTGAGGGTATGTTGCCGATACTGGAATGAAAGATGTCAGATGTTTAACATGTTAAAAGCTGTGCTTATTTCTAATGCGGAAAGAACAGTTTGTGCAGTTGAAAGTTGTGGGGAATTTTAGAGATGTATAAAAGGGTTCAGAATTGATCAACTCCCAGTCATGGCTGTAAGACATGAGGTGTCATGACTAGGTGTGACTGTAGAGCAGGCAGTGTGGCGGCTGATGTTTTCCTCTTTGCTGCCCTCTCCAGAGGGTGATTGTGGTCTGGGTTTGGAGTGAGTGTTCATCTGCCCTGCTAGGGGTCCTGCAACTAGCCCTGTGCATGCTACCTAACACTTGGTGTTATCTCTGCTTTAGTATATTTGCGTTAGGTTTTAATGTCGTCTTAGCCCAAGCGTTCACTCTGCTCACACCATACCAACACTTGTCACTTCAGAGATGCGATATTACTGCTCTTCCTTTCATGATGGCTACATAAGGGCTATAAAATAACACATTTCTAAGTTTTGCTTTGGGACTTTTTCTTTTTTTTATCCTTCCAAGTGATTGTGCAAAGATATGTGCTGGTACCCCTTAGAGTGCAGAATTCCTGTAGCGTGTGTATTAGGTGGTCAGGCAGAGACTTGTAACCTGCAATTCCTTGTCGCTGGCCCAGAGAAGCTGAGTGCCAGTTGCCTCAGGGACCTCGGTGTATTTGTATCTTCTCCCCTCCCCAATTTTGTTTTCTCTAGTATCTCAATGGTAGTTGTTTTTTTAAGGTGCTACCGAGACACAGTCTTTTCTTATACTGAGTAGAAGCAGCCCACCAGATCTGTGCTTCTATAGCTTTGTCTCTAAAGTGATGCTGAGTGTGGAAGTTTCCCTAAGTAGGGATTTTGAGAGCTAACATGAGACAAAGCTGCTCTTACTGCTTTAATACCTAATTCAGTCATTTCCCCACTATAGACGAGAGTTCAAATTCATCTATATTAATTCCTTCAGGATATCTTAAGGAATTTTATTCATTAAAAAAAATTGTGTTTCTATTTCTGATGTTCTTATCTGGCATAATATTAAACATTTGAAAATATACGTATTAAAGATTTTAAGATAGACTAATGAACCAGGGTTGCTTGAACTTTTCTTTGACCTATTCCTGTATTGTAGGCAGATTATAGTATCAACATACTGTAGTAAATCACTTCATAATTAAATTCTTTGTTGATATCTCAGGGGTTTGAAATTCCTTTGGGTTTTCCCACCACTACCTTTGAAGATAAGACCTGATTTGTCATGTTTTCCACAATTCTAAAGCAGTTTCTGCTCAGGTGACTTAACAAGCAGTTAAAAATGGTGCTTTATTTGGGGGAGAGAAAACAAGAGTTTTATGTATCCATTTATCCTTTTCACTGTAGAATTGGCAAAGTTACAGACTTTCAGAATATCCAGGAATTTATATCGAATTGTGAAAGGCTATATTTTTATTGATAAAAACCTTTCTAGTGCAAACATTTTTTGGTTGGAAGGCAAAAATTTTTGCTAGATATTCAGTACTTAATATAGGTATAAGACCTGAGAAGGCTTCTAAGTTTCTATATCAAAGTTTTCTGATAGAAAATATTTTAAAATCAAACCAGAAGATAACAGAATTAAATTTTGAAGTATTTCTTCTTTGTTTTTTCAGTTCTTTAATATTGGCTATTTTGTGTCTTGGACTTATTTCTGCTTAAAACCATAAGGACCTCATGTCACATTCATACAGGCTTCTTATATTGAATAGTTTTAAGCCCTCATTCTGTTTTATTGTGGTATGTCTGTGTTTGTAAGTTTGTTTTGTGTTTTAAGAAGCCAAATGGTAATAATGGTCTATGATACTCCTCCAAAACAGTATTTTTGCATGTGCTTCTCACATACATATGCCACAATATTGGTCAGCATTTGAAGAAGCATTTCATTGCCCCAGCAGTGAAGTAGGTGTTCTTCAATTAGTATGAAACACTGCTAGAAGTGTTGGAAGCAGTCTGAGAATGGCTTTGATGTTCTGATTATTTGTATGTGGATATGAAGTTAAGGATCTCATACAGGATGCACTTTAGTTTCTTACTTTTTCAGTTTAAAGCTTTTTAACACAAAGGAAGCAATAGAAAACCCCTAACACGTGGTGTTTTGGGTTGTGGGTTTTTCTTTTTTTTTTTTTTTTTTTTTTTTTTTTTTTTTTTTTTTTTTTTTTTT
>JANHGN010022734.1:24601-41988 GCA_024605025.1 Megaceryle maxima | reverse complement strand
CATTTTAAAGCTTTTTAACACAAAGGAAGCAATAAAAACCCCCTAACCCGTGGTTTTTTGGGTTGTGGGTTTTTCTTTTTTTTTTTTTTTTTTTCTTTTTCTTTTTTTTTTTTTTTTTTTGACAAAAGCAAGGCAGCTTGTAATTAGAGTTGAAAAGGACTTTTAGTGGTATACTAATTTATTCCTCTTCCTTGTCCTGACAGGCTTAATTATTCCTAAATATCAGTGAGTAGACTGACTAGCTCACAGTTGACCAGCTCTACTGATGATGGGACAGTGGTAAAACTGTTCTTGCCTTTTTTTTTTTTTGTAAGTCATACTACTGAATTATTTTTCCGCAGGTAACCTGTGTTTACTTGTCTGAATGACTCATTCACAATTATTTTCTTCGCATCTAATAGGTCTTTTTTCAGTTCCTTTGTGATCTTCCTGTCTGCAATTTAGAGGATTTAAATCAGTTTTTCCTGGGTGCAGTATTTACCCTTAAAGTTGTATTCTTCACATTTTAAAAAATTAAACTAAAAATTGCCTCCTTCTTGTTAAATTTTTCTTTCCTGGATTCCAGGCATTTTTTTCTTAACTTAAAATAACACAGCATGTTAAACTTTTCTATACTGTTGCCATGAATGTCTTCATCTTATTTTCCTTTTTCCCTTTTGCTTCAGGAAATGCATCTTTCATGTCACTCTCAGGCTGGGAAGTAGCCAATTTATACAAAGACTAAACCCTACTAAAAACACCCTATTTTATTATTTCTAGAAGAATTAAACTAATTTTCTCCCTCCCTGTCAGTCTTTTGCTGTTTCTTCCTTCAGTGCTTTATATATTATGACGGCTATGCTACTTTCCACTTCTCTGTGATCCAACTCATCTAATACCTTCTGTTGGGTACTGCTCTGCTCAGTTGTTTCTGAAAGAATATGGAAAGATGCTGATTATCAGTTTCACTTTTTCCAACATTTGATTTGTGGCAAGTGATAAGGAGGTAGGAAATTGGGGAGGTGATATTCCTGTGTGTCTGCCCCCCCAAAAAAAAAAAAAAGGTAAAAAAAAAAAAAAAAAGTCCTGTGTGAGTAGATGTGGAAAAAACCCTTATAAAATGAATCTTTGTGTACTTGTCCCATGGTGTGTTGTCCCTGTAACAGAAGCAACTGAATTACCCAGGAACAAAACAGCATCAGTGAGTGCTGCAAACCCAGTAAGTTGGGATGACCTCAAGTTTATTCCAAACTCACCTGGTGCTCCAGACTGTGAAACACTTATTTTTAGTAAGGGTATTTTAAATTGTAACCTACTTGAAAGCTTTGTCATTACTACAGTTGAAACAGAAAATTACAGTGGTGGTTCTGAAGATAGCAGTTTGCTGAAAGACGTAGTGTTCTGATATTTCATGTGGGTGCACATCAAGTAGGACAGGAGAAAATTCCTCAAAGACACAAGTTTATGAACTGAAATAATGGCATGTTATTTCCCCTGTGGTGTACATTTAAAATACCTTTGTAGCAGTAAAGACTGGATGTTTTTTCTTTTAAATATTCAAGCCCTAGTCCTTACAGAAATGGGATACGCTCATCAGTAAAGCTGAATATTTCCCATGGCTGGGAGGGAATGGTTCTCCCAACCCCTACTGAAAAGTTTATGGCTGGTGCTTTTACATTTCTCGATGCCTCCTCTTAGCATGAATCCCTTTGTATCTACTGACAATATCTTTTCACTAAAGAGGATATATTCAAGTCTTACGTGCTGCTCTTAATATGATGAAATTTCTTTCAATATTTCTTCTGTTCTCAGAGAGGGCTGAAATTGATGCCAAGTAAGTAATTTAGAGTGTTAAAAAACATTAATGCAAATAATCTAAATTATTTTTATCTGTTATTATGTGGTAAGATCATTTTGATTGTGTGAATAAGGTATCTTTGAGTATTATTTGCAAGATGTTTATTAAAAAGAGACCTACGTGAACACAATAGTTCATTTTTGTTCACCAAAACTATTATATTTTTTCAAGCTTTCAGACAAATACCTGTAACATGACTAATCTATTAAAGATTAAAACTTTGTGTATAATGGTAGTGTATTTCTACCAAGTTTTTTTCTGTAATTTGATAGCTGAAACTATCAGTTGATGCTTTACACTGGTGTATATTTGCTGGAACATGTGTAACCTGATCTGCTCGTCTGAATTTTATCTGTACTGGGGCATGTGCTGCCGGCTCTGCTCTGCTTTTGTCTCTGTTGTTTCACTTTTGTAATGATTCCCTGTAGTCCACGAACATTAAGGTCCATGTGAGGTCAACCGTACCTTGCAGATAGTGACAATAGTGCAAATAATGACAAATATGAGGGGGCCACATGGTATTTCCTGTTTCCTGTATTTAATTTAGAGGCCAGTGATTTGTGAGCAGCCTGCAAGGATGCTGCACATAGTTTGGTTTGTCTTTAGATTCGGATCTGAATCCCCAAATATTCTTTGGCTCCCAACCTCCTTTTGTCTTCCATTGTTTGAATACTTCCTGGAAAATGAGCATGTTTGGGGATCTTCTGTATCAGATTTTGTCTTTTTCATGTCTTGAACTAATTTTATTTCCCTGCTTTTAATGGGTGTGAGTTAACAAAGCTGTTTCTGTTTAACCACCACCTGAACTTTGGTAGTGTGAAGAGGAAATTGGTCCAGCTAAGGAATAATTTTAGCCATTAATGACTGTGAGAGCTGATAAGAGGATATACCAAATATTTTATACTGGGTTCCAAAAAGAAGTGACTCTGGGCTGGAAATAGCTTTTGCAAAGTAGGAAGTGATGTGTAGATATGAGTGATTATAATAAGCTCCAGGGATTTCTGTCTCTGTGAGCTGATGCTAAGAAGTAATTTAATAATACTTCTGATAGTGCCAGAAGGTAGTAAGGAAGGCAAGACATTTTGAAAATACAAACAGCAACAACAAAATTCTCTTCTCCTGCTTTTTAATAAGGGTATTTTAAATTGTAAGATTACAGACTTCTGCTCGTACCGGAGCAGAACAGCTCAGGTTGACTGGAGGAAAAAAAGGAGCCCTTGGTCTTTCTGTGATAGCCCTTTGCCTGTGCAAACATGAGTGTAAGTGGTTGTGATGCTGGGCAGTGGTGGGTTGTTGTGGTTGCTATTAAGGAAGCAAAGTAAAGATTTAATTCCTTTTGTTACTTCCTTGGATTTCAGAGAAACTACTGAAATTCCTGGAAATTGTGATATAACATGACTGAAAGATTTCAGGAGTATTTGTGAAAGCATTCCCTTAAATATGGAATAATGAAATTTTATGAGATAACCTATAATGTCATCTTTATCTCAGCTGTCTGTTATTAAGTTAATAAAAAGTAGTTTTTGTTTCAGGATACTTTCACTGAGATTTGCTGGGATATTTTTTTGGTTGGTTGGTTGATTGATTGATTGATTAACTCATTCTTACATGCCCTATTGGGAAAGAAAAAGAATTATATCTTCTGTGTGTGATGGATACCCTGATTTTATGCATGCTGGCATTTTAGAGAGTAGGATGTGCCCTTAAGCTTGTTTACTGGAAAGCCTTCTGAGACTATTGAGGAAACAGGCCAGAAATGTAATTAAGCCAAAACTGCTGACTTTAAAAAAGTGTTCCCAATGATATCAGGATATAGACTAAAAGCAGTTTCTTTTCAATTGCATTGTGGCCATTTGAAGGAAAGAAGTTTCACCTTGAGTCTAAATTTTTCTGGACTTGAATTTGTTAACCTATTGATACAACAGCATAGAAGGCTGTGACACTTTTTCAGTTCTTGGTGTCAATCTTGATGATAAAGAAGTGCTTACTTTATGGTTGGTAAGAGAGGAGCTTTGTTGCATTGCAGTCAAATGTTCTCATAGCTTGTTTATGCTGTTGAGTACAACTGACATCAAGATAACATATTTTGGTGGAGTAGGGCACAGGCCCCACAATTTGTTCCTAGTGCTGTTTTTTGCTGAGAGATTAAAAGAGATGAGCAGTTTTCAACTGGTCTTCCCTGTACCCAAGAATGTTTGGTTGGTTTCATTTATATTATAATCATCCATCATCTTTGAAGTTTAAATAGTATTTTCTCATCATAATCCCATTTTGAATGCCATTGTACTTCATTAGTTGGCAGTCCATCTGTTCACACAGCTCACTCTGGGAAATTCAGATTTTCTCAGTGTCAATTTGGAAAACTTGAGTCAGTTTAATGAAGCAAATATATCACGATGAGCTATGGGTTCATTTCACCTTTTGCTGTACTGCTTTCAAAGTGCCTATCCTGTAATCAAAAAGGCCTTTAACTTCTGAGACATAAGCAAATTATTTGGTTTTCTGCACCATTTGTGGGCTGTAGATACAGAAGATAGAGAATCAAATTATGTTTCCTGAAAGAGTGATGTGTGGAGCCCTGTAATCTTCACTAGAGCTCAGTGTCTTTGTGCTTCAGAGCAACACTTAATGAGACTGTTTAAAAGGACAGCAGATGTGCTCTGGAAAGCATAAAGAAATTTTTTGAGCTCTTTGGTGTTGTATTGATGCCTATCACTTGATGGCTGTGTGGTTTAGGCTGGAAAAGATGTGAGAGAAGTGCTGCTGCAAGACAGAGCAGCCTTCTCACACAGCTTTAGCTGCTTGAAGGTCTCCTAGTCTGTACTAGTTATTTTATCCCCTCAGAGAGGTGCTTACTGAGTCTTTCCTTACTGAGTAGAGAGCCTAAATTAAAGAGAGCTTAAAATAGATCCTTGGCTCCTTGATTAAGATTAGATGAGGTGAATTCCCCTTCCTGCTATATTTTACATTATCTGCATAAAGTAATGAAATTTACTTGATGCTTCTTTGTGCTAAGACTTGTGCTCTAGTCACAGTAATTTTCATTACTTAGTGAGGAAGAAGAACATCTCTGTAGACTGGAAGCAGCCCAGGCATGATACATTTGAAGGTGTCCAGTTTTACGTTTCTTCAGTAACAGGTGTCTCTGCAGAAAGTGAATTCTTTAGATGAGTTTTTTAAGTGAAAAATTGCAAGGTTTAAATAGAAATTCTGAGTTTTCATGTGTGCAGAGTGATGATCGAAGTACCTCTTTTGGATGTGTCATAATTGAACGTTTGACAATGCATTTGGTAAGAAGTCTGCTACACTCGGTTCCTTCCCAGGAAGGAAGTGGTCAAAGGGTGAGGGAGGTGGAGGTGCAGAGTAGCCAAGAAGGTGTAGAGCAGAATAGGGAAGTGGCATAATATTAAGGAAATTGTTGTGATTTTAGTTGTTTTGCTACATACCGATGTCTTTCTTTGTATTGAGGTACTGCTATGGTACTATCAACAAAGTAATGCATCTAGGCATGGTCAAACATCAATTTTTTTTCTTGTGTTGTGGTAGGAGAAACAGGAGCAGAAGGAATAGACATTAATCTGTATTCTCAGGAGTATCCTCTGCTAGTGCCAAGGCTATTTCCTGAACCTGTAACTTTTGAGTTAGGAAGGGAGTGACAGATCCTCTGACATTTAAATGGTAGTCGGTAAAACAAAAACAATTTTAAAATTGCCAGGAGAAAGAGTAGCATAATAGAATGTAAACAGTTTATCCTATAAGGTTGTAATGAAGTTCTGTAATAGAAGAAAAATGCCTGTTTCTTGGCGTGTGAGCCTTTGCTGTGTAATCTCTTAAAAAGAAGTGCATTAATAAGTATTTCAGTAAAGCACCATTATTTTTCCACTCATCTGTGCTTCTTTTTTTTAGTTCTAAGAATCCTAAAACTTGCTAAAAACTGCGGGAAAGGCGCTGTGGATCTAGCTAGAATGGTTTAAAATAATACTTCTCTTAGTTTTTGGGTAGCATCTTGTCTTTCCACTCAGTGTCCACAGAGGAGATGGTTAAGAGGACCAGATGAGGGGCCCTTTGAAGCAAAATGAGTTTGCTTTTTGTTGCCCAGCTGTCACCAACAGCGTGACTCCCTTACCTGGCTGCAGTGAAGCAAGTACTGAGCACTTGAACAAGCTGCTTGCTGCTGCCAGGCTAAGCTGAAGAAAAGGTAGCCTCTGGCAGTGGGATGGAGTAGATATCTGTGGCGAGAAGCTTCACTGAAAAGTAATTCAGTTACAGCACGAATGCCTTCATTCAACAAATAATATAATCTCTGCTTTCACCTCCTTCCAACCAATTCTAATGATATGTCTTTCCTAGCATGCCCACGTAAAATCTCAATGGTTAAGAGCCCTCGGTACCCTGGGGAGTTGACTGTGTCTTACAGTGACAGCTACAGTCAACTGTACATTGTGGAGGCTGCTGTCTTGGGAAATGAGAGGGATTTTACCTTACCATGCTATTTCCCCCACCTGTCATTCTGAGGGAGCTCTTACTTGCAAAGAAACGCATGTAGTTCACAATGTCATTGAAAACTCTTGCAAAGTAGCTGAAAGATACAGAAATACTGATGTTAAATGACATCATATGCAAGGTGCCAGGATTTATGAATAAAAATAAAGAATTATAATCAATTTAAAATATTTTTTCCTCAGTAAACACTAAAATACCACTGTATATGCATATATATATATAAAAAAAATGTAGTATGTGTCTGCTAGTTTTACATCATTTTTAAGAAAAGAAATCCACCATTCCTGGTTGCATTCTTTAATAAGTATTTCTCCTGGCTGCAGTATTGGCTTCCTCAGCTTCTTCCTGCCCCTGCCCTGCATTTTCACCAGCAGAACAGAGGGGGCAGCTATGGGCTCAGACATGCAGGTCAGGAAATTTTTGAGGCTGAAAAATAACTGTTTGTCTGTTATAACAAAATTGCCGGAAGTCTGAGCATGCTCTGATTTGTAATAATTTTTAAATTTGTCCTTCCAACTTACTCTAATTATCAAATATGCTGCTTAAACTACTACTTAGGCAATTACAATAGTGGGAAAGCCCTGCTGTGTTTTTTTCTGAATTACCTGTCCCTTTTTTAGTTTTTAGTGCTTAATCATAATTACATTGTGTTCTTGATACTGTTTATAGTTTTCACCAGCATGAATGATTACTGGATACAGTATCTTTCATGATGCTGCCTTAAACAGAATATTATGCTTGGAATATTGTTTTAATGCATGTGCTTTGCAGTGACAATTATTTCAACACTTGCAATTTTTTAAAGATGTATCTCTTGCAGTTCTTTTCTGGATACTAAGGTAAAATCAGACCTTGTAATTCTTCAGTGATTATGAGCTCTGGAAGAAAAAGAGGCAAGCAGAAATCCTCCTGGTGGAGATGAAATCTTGGATGATATCCGTAACATGAGCTATGGAGTTATGTTCAGAAGTCTAATATGAGACATCTGCAGTGACTACTAAGAAAATTTATTGTTATTTTAGTATTTACTACATTTGTAATGCTCTTGTAGGGTAAGTAACCAGATTTAAATTTCAGCTTACATATGGATTTAATATTTAGAGATGTTAGCATTTTTTTACTTCTCATTTACAATGTTATATTTCAAGTATATTTCTAATTCTTCATTTTCAGTGTATCCTAATTTGGATAGTTCACAAATACTTCACATTTATTTATCAAAGTTATAAAAATGGGAGGTTGAATTTGTGCTGTTGAAGTAACTGAATTGTTAGGAGTTTGCAGTATGTAGCAGGCTATGATTTCATCTTGGTGTGGGTTAAGTTGATTTAGGCAGATGTGAACTCAAGCTGCCTGCCCCTGCTGCCTTTCAGTCTTGGGAGGAGGGAATAGTTACCTTCAGATGGATCAAGTCTATGATTTGGTTTTCTGTGCATCTCTGTGTCAGCAGAAGACACCTGGCAGTAATCAGCAAAAAAAAGGTGCCGGAGAGGATGAGTGGGGGCTACATAAAGTGACATTGTCTGAAAGTTCATGAAGCTTCAGCCTGAAGCAAGATCATGGCCCAATGATGACCAGACCTATTCAGCAGAGTGTGTAGGTGTTGTGAACTCAGCAGCTTGTAATAGTTTCATAGTGACCTAGTATTTAGACAATCTTAGACTTTAAATGTAGGCTTTAAGTGTAGATTTTAAAATTTGTTTCAATATAGTCCAGTGGTATAATAGAAAACTCCTGCATGTGTTGCTGATGAATATCCTGGACCCTGTAGCTTATATTAGTGATACATATGTATCTAAATACCAAAAAATCTAAAATTATGGTAATTTTTCAAGTTGTTTGTAGTTCTGAAGTGAGTGAATATTTAAAGCAGCAAGAAGAAAGCCCCACATATAATTTTAACATTTTAGGGGCTCCAATTCAACTAAATGAGCCTATTTCAGGTATCTCAGAAGTATTTTACTCTGACATAATATGGTGAATTTAAAGAAGTGTGGAAAAGTACTCCTTGTAGATTATATATTTTAAAGCTATTCCTGGCACAGTTTAGGATAAAATTAGTGTTATGTATGGAACAAATTCTAAAGTGTATTTTTCTCAAATTTTAAAGTTTCTGGAGACTATATGTGTAGGTTTGGTGTTTAATTCAGAAGCATTGCATTTTATTTAGGGTGTTACTTGACATAAAGTAATTTTATTTTGTCCATTTTTTCCTCAAGTCTAAACTGCACATATAAAATACGTATGTTAACTGGAACTATTTTCAGCGGTTTTATTGAAAAATAGCAGACCAACGGGAGGAGATGACTTCCATGTGCATTCAGAAAGTTGTTCAAGTGGTAGTCACACTGATTTTGGCCTCCCTCCACCACCCAGCTGCCAATTTCAGTGGATGCAGGAATGTAATTCTCTTTGAGATGTGTAGCTTTGCTGAATTTGAAAGTTCTAGAGGTGTAGGCAATGGACAAAGATCTCTCATTTCTTTCAGAAATTAAACTAAAAAGCACAGGGATATTCTGTTCTGTGTTACTTTGTTAATAGCTCAGAGTTAACAGTTATAAATGTAGTGTCATTGCCTGGTCAGAAAGAGGAAACTAATTGTGGGGCTGCTTTAGCTTCTGAGGATTAAGAAAGGAGGATCACTTCAGCTAATTGGAAAAAGCTGGCAAGAACAGATTTCATATGAAACAAAATTACAGCTTCAGGTGTTTGAGAGAATATTATTCCCTAATAAAAAAAACCCCTACACTAGTTGAAGCTGGATTAGGAACATCTTTGTGTACCTTGAGGGTGATGAAAGCAACAAAGAAAAAGTTGCCCCTGTCCAGAAGACATTTTAAATATAGTAAATTTTTAGCTGAAATCACACTGATAAAAAAACCATGAATACTAAGGGAAAGGAAAAATGAAGCAAGGGAACTAAACTCATGGAGGAGATATGATAAAATCAGGAATTAAAGTTAGCATTGGTGCTTAAAAGTTAGATTTGGGAATTGAACAAGAATTACTTAAATTCTGTGATTTGATTTCATTCTGTGGTTGTGAATACCCTGAAAAGTTATGTTGTACTCAAAGAGTTGTAAGCTGGGAAAAATGAAATAGCTGCCGTATTTCCCCATAGAAACACCAAAATACCCCAAATGAAAACAACCAAACACAAAATCAACCTTAATTATAGATACATAAAAGTATCTACATTATTTTTGTCAAAGTCATTTGAACAGAAACAGACCATGCAGTCTATGAGGGTTAATCACTGAAATATTTTACTCATGGGAAGTTACTGGGAATATTTGCATCTGTAAAAAGTCATGAGTGCAAGTAGTTGCAAGATCAAGTTATTGTTCAGGAGTACAAATCAGCTTTTGAAATCTGCTTGCATTCTAATTTTTACTCCAACATCTACTTGGTTGGATTGCAATTTTATTACTTTGGCATTATTCTCAGCTATTTATTATGTCATTAAGGGCATAAAGTATCTCTAGATTTGTTACATTATATGGTGTTCTTTGTTCCAAGCAATTGGACATTTTTCTCACTAATTTGTTCTTTTATCATTGATTAGAAAAATCAGTAGGCAAACAGATACGTTATTTTAATAATCATGGGGAAAAATGCTTCTCTTCATAATGTGGTCAGTACAGTGTAGTTCTATGTTGAGTCTGTGTGCAAATGCAGTTTGCTAGGCTATTGTAGGATCTCGTAATTCACCAGTTCACAGAACAGTTGAGGCTCAGAGGCACCTCTGGAGGTCTGCTGGATCCAACCTTCCTTCTAAAAGTGGAGCATGTCCAGTGGGGCAGGTTGCTCAGGGCTATGTCCGATTGAGTTTTGAAGATCTCCAAGGATGGACCAGGCTTCACTGGACAACCCGTTCCAGTGCCTGACCATGCTCACAATAAAAAGTTTTTTCTTGCATGTAAACAGAATTTAATTTTTTTCTGCTTGTGCCCATTGCCTCTTTTCCTGTTCCTGGGTGCCACTGCAAAGAGTCCAGTCTTAATTCCTTCCACCGGGTATTTATATATACGTATTACAAAAATCTTCCCCTAGGCCTCTCTTCTCCAGACTAAACAACCCCAGTTATCTCAGCCTCTCCTGCAAGCCCTTTATCATCTTTTCAGTCCTTTGCTGAACTCTCTCTGGCATGTCCTTATATACATACGAATTTTCAGTCTCATGAAGCCTGTTCTTCTTGAGGATGCTGCCTATTAAACTATATTAATTGTCTTTGTACACAATATTTTTGGTGATATATTAGTCAGGAATATAACTCCCATATTTTTTGCTTTACTCTATAGTTTCAGAATACCCTTTGTTGTTTGGGAAGTTTTCCTTTGTTAGGAGATCTCTGAAGAATCTGATCGACTGCCATAGCTTCCTGCACCAGTCTTTACCACAATTAGCCTTGTACGAGTTAGAGGCTGTTTGTGTCTGAAGGGCAGAGAAACTTCAACTATTTCAGTTTCTGAGTGCTCAAGCACCGTGAAGGATTACATGGGACCGTGTGACTCCACTTCATGTCTAATCACTGTCACAGCAGGAAGGTACTGACTTGTTCTTGTGTCCTGCCATACTGCATGTCTGTCTTGCTCCTAGTTCTTAGAGAGAGACAATATGGGTATTTAAGTAGAACTGAATGCACACTTTTACTGTCTGATAAAAGTTTTGAGTTTTATTTTATGGAGAATTTTCTATATTCCCTGCTTTGAAAAGCTCTATGTAAGAAGGCTTTCTCGCTCACAAGCAATAGGAAGCTTGGGAAGATAGGGGATTTCTCTTTGATCTACTTGCTTTTTCATATGAAAAGTTTTCATTAGTAAAATTCTTGACTTTCAGAAAATGGTAGAGAAATTTTCTCTGTGACAACTTTCTCTATGACTATGGGAAAAATAAATCAGTGTAACTGCAAATATTTTCCGGTAATTAGAAATTAACTATAAAATCTGCTGAATGACTGTTAGTTATATTTTTTAAAACACAGTAATGAAAATCAAGGTTTCAAAAGTCATCAAAGTTCACCTTCACCCAGGCAGGCTTAATGTAGCAAGACTTGCCCTGCTGAGGGCCTGCTGATTTTCTCAAGAGGTCTCCAAAAACAAAGCCAGTCTAGAAAACCAAAGGCCCCAAACCTCCAATTGTCTTGAGTATTAAAGTCATGGGTGGGGGGCTTAAAGCTGAGCTATGTCAGGAAATGGGAAATGAACTGAAAATGTGGCAGTGTCACGTTTAATGCATTTCTTGTGGTGTGTAAAATGAGAATGACAAATACCGTCTCTTCTCTGGACTAATTACTGAAGCTGTTAATTTTTCCATTATTGGTCAGAATCCAAGCATAACCTTTCAATAGCAATCCCCTTGACAGTGTTTCTGTTAATGTTTGATACATAGAACCAGTACATTCAAGGTGTACAGTTTTAGGAGAAGTGTGCTTTATTATGTAAGGCAGGGTGAGCAAGCACAAGTGCTGCTGTAAGCAGGAGGGAGACCTCCTGGCATAAGTACCCGCAGAAGCACCAAGCACAATCCTCCTAATGAACAACACCAAATCTCTAGCTTTTATGTGGTGGTGGTGTTGGGTGGTTGTTGTTTTTGTTTGGTTGGTTGATTTTGGTGTGGTTTGTTTTGGTTTGGGTGTTTCTTTTTTTTTTCACTCTGGTAAATGCAATATAAGGAAAAAAAAAGCTGTTACAAAAGGCTTACATTGAAAAAGATGCATCTAAGAGTTATCCTTAGAATATAAATATAGTACTTATGCCTTTCTCCCTCTTGATTTTCATGCACTTTCTCTTCAATTGCTGGAGACATGCTCGTAGACTTCAGTTAATTTTGTGGCATTTCATTTTAATCCTACTGCTGAGTGGTAACTACTTAAAAATGAGCTGTCTTTGTGTAAGCATCACGGCTTTCAATTCTGTTTATCCTTTTTTAATTGTATGCATGTGGTATTCTGTGTGTCTGTATTGAGCAGTTGAGTCCATAGTGTTACCCAACCCAATGCATGGGGAAAAAAGTAAATTTAAATTTAATTTAAATGTACTTTATGGAAAAAATAAAAGACTTGAGTTTTAAAAGTCATTATCTTTGTATATATGTTGTGATTTAATTCTGAGTATTTTGGGAGGTAGTTTCTTCTATAAGTGATATATAGCTTTTAGTTTCTTCCTGCTCTTTCCTTCCTCTTGTAGTTATTACTAAGCCGGATTGATTTGATTTTATTTTTTTAATTCAGGAAAGAACAATCTTTCCAGATAACTTAATGTCACTGTAGGATGAAGGTGTTGTACTTACTTGTTCTGTGTATGCATTCTCATGTTTGCCGATTTTCCCTACTTAGATACTATTTGAGATAAGGCCACTGTGTGGCAGCCTAACAGGGTGATGTATTTACAGCTGATAATTGAGGGTTTATATTTTATAGACTGGGACATGACTTGGAGACCTGGAAGTTCTCAAAGGTACAGAATAGCATTGGAGGTGTGTCCTCAGTGTCGAAGCTGCCTGCAATTGTGTGTCAAAGGATTGACTAGTTTCAGAAATTAGCCTGGACAAGCTATTACAATATGATGCATGGTAAATTAGTGCTCTGCTTTTATAGGAAGGCAAAATAGTAAGGTACTGCTGTTTCCATTTGGTTTATGTTTTTATACTTCAGTCCTTGACTGTTGGGCAACCTTGAAAGCTGTGGACTCTTGTCAAGAGCTCCATTACAGTACATTGTAGATTTATTTGCTGCTGTTAAGATATAATACACAAAAAAGGGGAATAGACAAGTGTATTTTGAGAAAACGGTTAAAGGTGCTAAAGGACTTAACTTTGTCTATATATGGAATTTGTGAACTAGAAAATCAAGTATTTAATTTTCTCCTTTATTTCATACTCTTTTGAGACTGACAGGTGCTCCCCATCTTGGCTCAGTTGCCTTCTACATTTGTCAATTGTAATCGTTTAATCATGATCAAACAACAGTGCTTTAACATGAATCTATATAATCTCTTGTTTAATAAGACATACTAGTGTTTCTTTTGATCTTATCTGTCTGGAGATTGCTTAAGGCTTGCTAGCAGAAAAAAATCAGGAGCCTCTTAACAGCTGAAGGGGTGTAGGTGTAGCTAAATTGGACAAGTGCCCAATAAGGATCTGACAAATCTACGTTTTCATAAAACCTGTCCATTTTGAAGCAGCAGCAGCAATGTTACATTGCTTCAGAAGTTACTTAATTCAACTAGAAAAATAAAAATTATGTGAGTGACCAAGATTATGACAAGAATTTTTGCAGCTCTTTGAAATTGAGGGGTGCTGCTAATAGAGAAAAGAAATAAGGGGTATTATAAAGATTATTATTTAAAACGTAATTTTAAAAAGAGGTCAATCAATTTATTTCATTGAATGTGTAAAGGAGACATAGTATATGACTTCAGAGTAACTAGACAGTGCCAAACCTTGTACTTAATTGCACCCAGCAGGTACTGAGAGTAATATTTGATTACAGTGTATGCGTTTTGTTAAATCAGGGTCAGATCTTGTACTCGAAGTATCTGTTATTCCTGCCTCTTCTGGAGTTTTGTTTTAGCTTTCTTAACTTGTGAGAATAAAGATATGCTAGTGTTGCTCTCAGGAGAATCCACTACCCCCAAAAGACCAGTAGTCTAAGAGGTGGGGAAAAATTGATGGGGGATGCACTAAAAACTGTCTTGGGTGGGTGTGTTTGGTGTGTGTGTGTGTGTGGTGTTGTGGTGGTTTTTTTGTTTTTTTTTCCTCCCCCCGTCCCCCCCTCATTTGGGATAGTAAATAGAAAACTGAGGTGGAGAATTGATAGAAACTAGTTCAGTGCTCAGGAAAACCACTTGGCAAACCCATTGCTGATATGATCTGGTAGTAAGTGGCTGTTACAGCCTTCCTGTGCACCATGTCAGA
The DNA here is from genome assembly GCA_024605025.1 of Megaceryle maxima. NCBI lineage: Eukaryota > Metazoa > Chordata > Aves > Coraciiformes > Cerylidae > Megaceryle > Megaceryle maxima. The sequence goes on along the minus strand of JANHGN010022734.1, from coordinate 27,731 downwards.
GGATAAGCACTGTTTACAGCAGTGAACTCTGGTGGTATAGCTGATATTATCATGGGTTTAGGGCTGAAGTCCTGCCCTTTAGTCCCATATAGGTAAAGATGTAGCTGTCATATATAAGAACTGCCAGGCCAGTTAAAGGTGGTTAATTCCATCAGGTACGTATTTACTATGTTAATTTCTTGCCTGGGGTATTAAATAATGATAGAAAATAACTACTTACCTTAGTAAGAGTGATTATCAGATCAGATTTTAAGGGGCTGAGCATAACAGAATGGCTTTTGGGCACAAAAAAATCTTTCCTCACATCTGAGCTAAGGGTAAATCTGAAGAATGGGTTGAGTACTGAAAAGTTTGATGTAGCATCTTCCTTCATTCTTGGGAATGTTAGCTGATATACTAAAAGGTGTTACAACTACCTAACTGCTATTCAACTAGGTGTATAACAGTGAAAGGGTGCTTATAACCTCTATCAGCAAAGATAGCAGTAAACTTTTCTGTGGATAAATGTCTTGTTTTAAGAATTGAAAACATAAGTGAAATAAGTGAATACGTGGTGTTTTGTTTTGTTTTCTGGATCATGTCTTTTAAGAGTACAGATTTATGACCGCTATACAAAGCTCCCAGTTACATGTATATAGATTACAAAAATGCTTGTAAAACTGAAAGTCTGTATTAATAAGTAGTCATTTGAGAAAGCGAGTACATATTATTATTAAATCCTCATTACTGTGGCCATACTTGAAGTATTAATTAGTGATTGACTTACAAATGTATAATAGTAAGTCCACTTTCTCTTTTTTTATAACTTTTAGAAGAAAATGGTTCAAGTAATAATTACTGGAGGGACTTCTTTTAACTGGGTTTTTAATTTTCCATGATTTTTACCAATGAAAGTTTCCTCATACAGCCTTTGGCTGACAGTTCTTTTTTCTGTAGCACACAGCCTTGAGGAACTAGGAGTAGTAACTTTATGGATTTTTATCAAGTGTAGCTATAGCTCCCACATTGCAAAGTGTTTGATCAAGAAGGTGATGGTTTTCAGGCTTCACGAATGTGCTTGAAGTCAAGTGTTGATGTGCCAGTGGTTGAAACAGCCTCAGGTCTTTTGTGAGCTGCATTTAACGCTATTCAGTGTTGATCTGTAGCTCTGACACTCTAAATGCTTCTACCGGCAGATATCCCCGATCTGTCCCTTTTCCTTCCTCCTGTCTTCATTTACATAGATTATGTGTATCTTCAGTGCTTTTGCTTTTAATTGCAAGGTCTCTTACTTCATCCCAGACTAAGCCCTACTCTTTATTTTGGCTGTAAGGAAGAACCATCAGCTGCTCATCAGAAACTTTTTTACCCCAGGAAATCTGACTGTAATGAAAATGCCTAAAGAAAATACAAATACCCTTAGGATTAGATAATATGGTTGAAAATTCTGATACACTCTCAAGAGTAGTTTTAATAGGTTTGTCAATGTTGTGTTTTCTATCTCTGGTCCAAGAGGGAAAGTAATTTGTGAACTGGGTCTGCTGGTAACTGCTTCCAGCCAGTGCTTTTTGTTTTGTGCTCAGAATTGGGAACAGTTGAATGTTGCTTTGTGATGCTGTTTACATGAGGGCTGTGCTTTCTTGGGGGGAAAAAAAAAAAAAAATTGTCTTTCTCAGACAACAGAGATGTGGAAAAAAAATGTACCTCTTAAGTTTTGTTAGCAACTTCACTCTTTTTTATTATTTTTTTTAATTTTTATTAGGGCTTAGTATGGTACAGTAAAGTGTAATGTAATCAATGAAATGACAGTGCTCACTTTACACACAAAATATGCTAAACTGTCCTGGAGCATAGGGATTTTTCCTTGTAACCTATCTCTTCAAAAAGCTTTAAATATCTAGGGCGTCTCATTCTCACTAGAAATACTGTAGGTTGTCTGCTTATTGTATCTGTTTCTGCAGCTGGAAAGTTTCAAGGTCTGTGTGTTGCCAAGGACAATTTGTTGACTCTGTATCGTAAATCAAAAAAGTGATGGACTCTGCAAGAAAAATTCTAAATGAGACTTCCTGCTCACTAGGCTGAGGCTTAAATTCACTCAATATGTAGAATTATATCTCTGTAGGCCTTAGTGTTTATTTTTTTTTAGTGTAATTGCTTTAAAATCTAAAATAGATATTACATATTGTACTGAGGATGCTACAAAAAACTGCTATAGAATGGGGAAAAGCTGAAAAAAACACACTTTTTTTTTTTTTTTTTAAAGTAGCTTGATTTTGGAGCATAGTGACCATTTGCCTTCTGTTTCTTGGTGGTGTGGATTTCCATGCCTGTCTGTGCATTTCATATAAAACAGTCTGGTTTAGCTGCACATCTTGATGTCCTTCAGTTGTGTAAATGTTGAGAGACACAGTGTCAAAACACACCCAGAGAATTTCTAGGAGGTGTTTGCCTCTTCTGATCTTAAATACCTCTGATAAAGGAGATTCCACTCTCACAGGCAACTATTTCTAGTTTATCACTACCCTGTAGAGAGAGCTCTTCCTAATATCTAACCTATGTTGTCTTCACTGTAGATTTATCTCTGTCTTTCTCCTTCTGTACCCGATGAGACAGATTTGTCAGTATATGATAATTATATGAAAACAGTTGTCATGTTTGTCACTAGCTACCTCTTTTTTAGTTGAAGCACTTTCCCAACATTCCTATGCTACACTCTTCTTGTTTTCACTGTGCTCTTCTGTTCTGTCTTGGTTTGTCTGTGCTTTTCTTTAATAGTAGTGCTCAACACTGTATTTTGGGGTGTTGCTAGCACCAGATCATTAATGTAATGCTTTTCTATGGCTCTTACCTCCTCTGCTTCTAAAGAGTCTGTAATGTTTTACAGCACTTTCTGCAGCACTGAGGAGTTGGTGCCTACTTATTTATTGTCCGAGGAGTTTGTTATACTCTTGTACTGCCTACACAGTTGTTTCTTGTCATGGTTTTTGTGTATGTGATTTCTGCCAACTACTTCGTGGTTGGTTTTTTTTTTTTTTATTTTTTTTTATTTAATTTTTTTCTTAATTTTGTCTGGCGGAATTAAATGGGAATAACCACTGAACCATGGATTCAAGGTCAGTCACTTTCACTTCCTTTAAAAACAGTCAATAAA
>JANHGN010022734.1:0-24340 GCA_024605025.1 Megaceryle maxima | reverse complement strand
TTTCAGTTCATTTTTTTTTATTTCTTCTTTTTGATTTGGCTAAGGTTTTTGAATTTCTTTTTTTTTTTTTTTTTTTTTTTTTTTTTTTTTTTAAAGTTCTGGAAGACATTTGATAATTATAGAGGTTGATTAAGCAACATCTTCAAGTATTTTATGCTGCCTATATTTTGCCAGATATAATACAGATTATAGAAAATTTATGATAGGCGGATGGTGAGGTGGATTAAAAACTGGCTGAACTGAACTGACAGGCTTGAAGAGTTGTAATCAGCAGCACAAAGTCCAGTGGGAGATCAGTCATTGCTGGTGTACCCCAGGAGTCCATACTGGGGTCAGTAGCATCTTCATTAATTACCTGGATGAGTGGACAAGAGGCTGCACCCTCAGCAGGTTTTGCAGATGATACAAAACTTTGAGGAGTTGTTGCTGCACCGTGTGGTTGTGCTGCCATCTGGAGAGACCTCAACAGGCTGGAGAAATTGTCTGGTAGGAACCTCATAGAGTTCAACAAAGAGAAGTGCCAAGTCCTGCCCTTGGGGAGGAATAGCCCCAGGCACCAGATATACTGGTAACATCTGGAAAGCAGCTTTGCAGAAAAGAACTTGGAGGTCCTGGTGACACCAAGCTGATGGTGAGCCAGCAAAGGAGGCCAACAGTCTTTTGGGCTGCATTGGCAGAAGAATTGCTAGCAGGTCGAGTGAGGTGATCCTTCCCCTCTTCTCAGTGCCAATGAGACACATCTGTAGTGTTGTGTCCAGTGATGGGTTTTCCCAGTAAGAGACAGACATGGACATACTGGAATGAAGGGCTGTGAAGGTGATTAGAGACATGGAGCATCTCTCCAAAAAGGAGAGGCTGAGAGAGCTGTGTTCTTTATCCTGGAGAAGAGATAGCTGAGAGGCAATATTAATGATGTGTATAAATATTTGTTAGGTTGTTATCAAAATTATTGTAAAAAAAGATAATAAAGGAATAAAACAAAAAATAGCAAGAGACTATTTATTGAAGTGGGTGTTTTAAATATGCAGTGGTGTACTATTTTTTACTGGTTCATTGCCATTTCTTACTTCTCAATATCATTCCTCAGTCTGTATTGCCTTCTTGTCCCTTCTGTCACCCAGAGACAGCATCCAGAGAATTGATGATTGTTGCTTGAATGATTAAATGAGGCTTGAATTTTGTAGGATTAGGGCAGATCTTTTTCAGTAGAACTCAGGTTTAAAGGTAAGTCTAGTTTTGCTGCTCATTTGTACTGAAATATATCATTGTCCTCACTTTGCCATAATGATTTCATATAAAATGATTTCAGATGTTCATGTTTTTTATGCAGAATAATAAAATATGATGGTACTGGTGAAATAAAATGGTGAGTTTATACAGTAAAAGTTATAATGTCTTGTGTGACCTAATTTTTAGTTACATAGCGGAGGACTTAGTAAAGGGAAATGGTCTCATTGTAAGATTTTTCTTTTTTTTCCTCTGAAAGTCATTGTAAACTTTTCCTATTCACATTTTTGTCACACTTCGTGATCGCTATCAACATGCGGCATCCTACTGCTCTACTTCTTTATAACCTTCAGAAATTCACTGCTGCCAATATTTTAATTTCTTTTCACTTAAGCTATCCATATCCTATCATGATTGAGACTTCTTCAACCTTTGAAAATAAGTTCAAGTGTTTTCTAAAACACTTGCAATTTTTCTGTAAGGCTTTTGCCCCCTGAATGAAAATGGGCCGATATATCTAGAATAAAACAGTATTTTCTCACTCTCAAGCTGTACCCATTGAAGATGGAGTGGATTAAGACAGGTTATGAATTTAAAGCATGGTGTAGTTGTTCTTGAAACAGCTGTATGTACAAGTGGGTCTACAGTCAAGGTACAATGACTTTTTTGGTATCAAAAGGAGGATGATGTCATCCTTTTGCTCCTTTTCTGCTCCTGGCATAAAGGTTCCCCTCCTTCCCTTTTGCCTGTACCTGCTCCGGTGCTTTTATACACTTCCAGTCATTTCCTTATCTCACCAAATTGGCAGAAAACTTTCCAGAGTTTTGAGTTTATTTACTTTTTTTCTCTCCTTGAGTTAATTTTCTTCAGCATTTGTGAGTCAGTAGGCAAGTGGTAATGAGGAGGAAAGAGCACTGAGCCCCAGCAGAAGAGAGGATGGGAGGAAGAATTAGGACATTCCCCTCAGTGATGGAGAGCTGCTAAATTTGCTCACTAACTTGTCTCATCACATTGATAATCTATAGCAAGATGGGATTATTCCACGTGAGTTTAATGCTAAGATAAACTACCAGAAAGGAGGCTTTCCTGTGGGAATAGAATATTTATTTATATATATATATTATATTTTTTTATATATTATTTATTTGCTGGAAAGCAGTTAAGTAGAAGCAGCTGTCTGTACAGACATCATAAATATCCCACCATTTACACTGGAACTAGCAATATATTATTTGAATAAATCACAAAAGCAAAGACAGACAAAATATGATGATTTAATTCTGTTTCTGTTGCCTTATGGTATTTATTCTATTGTTTTATTATTATTCCATTATTCATGATTTTATTTCAGATTATTTTAAGTGGCATCATTTGCTGTGTCTGTTGTTCCTCTAGACTGGTTTGGATTTCATATTTATTTTAACTTCTACAGGAAAGGCTTCAGGTCCACTGGAAACAGGAGAATCCTTTTTGGTGGATTCATATAAACTTCTTTCTTTCTGGTCCATCAAACGTATAAATAAACTGTAACTTTTATAGTAACAGTTGTAAAATCTTCATGATCCAGAACATGCAGTAGTAGTATGATGTTTTATGTAATAACATTCTTTCTCCTTCTTGTAGGTCCTTTTGTTCTGCATCACAGCAGCTCTGTTCATGTTCTTTTTCAGGTATGTTTCTAGTATATCTATTTATGATCTACTGGGAGGTGTTCCTGCCATTGGTAGAGCGGGTGGAACTAGATGATCTTTAAGGCCCCTTCCAACCCTGACAATTCTATGATTCTGTGTTTGTGAATATTATTTTTAGCAGTATTTCTAAAAGCTTACTTGATCTTTGGTATTCATCTGAAAAATTGTATATTCTCATCTCAAGTTTTCTCAAGCTTTCTGTATTGAGTTGAGTGCTTCCATGGCATTAAAAACCCAGGGCTGTGAAAATAATTGGGCTAAAAAGGGAGATGCTGCGTTAAATGCTTTAAATCTTCTGGAGATTATACTGATAACATAAGGAGCCTCCTCTCATCTCATAAGTAAGACCCTGGAGATCTAACATTACATAATATGAAACCATCTGAAATACTGCATTTCGTTTATGCTCTTAAATAGCTTATGGCGGGGAAGATAATTTTTTTCTTCTCGTGAAAATGGAGGAGAATAGGAAAATGAGATTTTACAGTCTTTAATAATACCAAATATTTGACATGTGTACAGGTCAAACTACCTTCTTTTAATTTTAGAATAAGCTACTTTCACATATGCTTTCACAAGTTATCAGTTGCATTCCTGTTTTAAAATGTCCAGTAGTGGGGTTGGATAAAACACTCATTTTAATAACTTTTTTTTCTGTGTATCTTTGCAAGATATATGTAATAAGTCCTTTACCTTGTTATTGTTTTCCTTTTAAATGCCAGACCTCTCAAATTTTATTATATCCCAAGATGGAATGTTGCTTGCTAAAGTAACCTTTGACTATAGTCTTTGACTTAGAATTTTCTGTGGTATGTAGCCATCTATGTTTCTTCAAGCCATATGATCCCATGGTAATTGCAAAACTCTGGAAGCTGCAGTTTGTTTTTTTATAATTCCATTACTTGCAAATTACTTACGGATATTGGCCAAGAACAGTCTGTGGATAGGGGAGAGCTGTTAATTTAAAGAATTCAAAGAAGCATTCCTCCTTTCATCTACTACCCTTTAAGATCCTTGCATCAGCATTCTTCTCCTTGTTTTTTTTTCTTCTACATCCCAGAGTCATGACATAACAGCTTCAGAGAATTGAACTTGTAAGGTTGAAGTTTGACACCTGTCTGTATGAATGCTGATTAAACCAACTCAAAACACTAAAAAAAGCTATACATGTTGTATGAGTTTGAGGGAAGCTAGTTATCTCCCTCCTGGCTATGTCATTGGTAATGAACCAGTGTTTTAGAGACAACCTGAAAGTTAAATGAGAACTTTACCAGAGGTATTTGGTGAATTCCTCCCTGACCTGAACAGCAATGTTAACAGTTGAAAGGGTTTCAGACCACACTCTCTTCTAAAACTAGTCCATTCCAGGGATGACAGATAGCCTATTGAGCAATCATCAGCAGTCATTCTGGTGTTGTAACAGGGGAATTAAAATGCAGGACCAGGAGGCTATAGGTCCATTAGGTTAATTCTCAGGGGAAAAAAAAGTCAAAATGTTTTTTGTTTGTAAATGCAAACAAATCTAAGTAGTTCTATCAAAAAATAATTAGCACAGACTAAGTTATTTTATTTTTTGCTTTCTGACTGTAATTGGTATTATGATTAGAATGTCTTTGCAGTGATTCACGTGGTATATTCCTAAAGTAATCAGGTATAGATGGTCTGTGTGAAAGTACTTCTGGGTAACCACAGGACTCCTAGCATAACATGTGGACGATGTTGTTGTCAGATGTTGACTCTCAGGGGATGTATTGACCGTGTTGTCAAATATCTGTTCAGGTCCTTCATTGTTTAATATTTTTATATTTAAATAAATACAAAGGTAACAGTGCAAATGGTTATTACATGTGTAGGTGAAACTGCTGGCTGGACATTGCAGTTACCTTTCAGAACAGTCTTGTAATTCAGGTACAAACTGGATGTATGCTGTGAAAAACTGTAAAGTGGCTTAGTAATGAGAAGGTTGAGGTCATACATTTACACGTAAGGAGCTGTGGAGAATCAAATGGTTTGGGAGCAGCTGACTGAATAAAGACCCAGCAGTAGCTGTCACACTCTGCCAGCTGAGTGTATGTCACAATGTCACATTACTGTAACAAGGAAAATGCCATGGGAGGTATAGAGCTTGTGAGGTACATAAAGTTGTCTTTTTGTTCTACTGAAAGTTTGAGAAGTTCTCAGCGCATTTTTGTGTCCATTTGATTATTACACACCAAGAAGAATACAGAAGAGGCGGAGAAACCTCAGAGTTTCTCCTCCAGTGATCTGAAGTTTGGGAAACATGGTTTATTTAAAAAGATGAATTGTGGTTGTTTATTTTTTAAAAAATAAAGAGAGGATGGGATGACTGTCTTTATGTAAGTGCAAGACAAAGGAAGAGAATAGTCTGGTTTTGCTGGCTGTGACAGAAAGGATAAGAGATAACAGAGCAAGACATTTCTTCTTACAATAATAAATTACATCACAGATTAATTCACTTAGTGAGGAAGGAAATCTTTAGAGAGAAGCAGTGAAAAGATTCCCTGTTGAGGCTACAGATTTTCTGTCCTTTCCAATCCATATTTTCCATATCCAGATTTTGGATAATACAGGTATTATTACTTTAGGGAAAGGAATATTTGACTTCCTCAGTCTCTTCCATTTTTTGATGCACATCAGCGGCTGTCATATTGAAAAATATTTGATTAAATAATCTTTCTAAGACAGTGGCCAGTAAAGTTTTAGGAGGAGAACTTTGCTGTGCTTTGTGGAATGTAGCTTGAAAGGTATACCTGGAATTTTTTTTTCCAAATTACAGCTGTACTGTAGAAATCGCCATGTCTTGTAGAATGTGTTTGAGTGGGGAGAGGAGGGCAAGGAACACGTCAGGGATCCAGGTAGGCAGGGGCATCTCTGAAAATTAGTAGAGTAAATGTAACTGCTTTGGGACAAGAGAGACAATAGAGAGCTCACTTGATCCTCAAGAGTTTGTCTGGACTTGCACTGTGAGTTTGTTGTTGTCTTATCACATATGTGAATTTATCTCTGATTTCCTTCAGTTAGATTTAGGACACCCCTTGGAAGAATCCTCTGTGGATCTATACAGAGTCCTGGTGGAGGCAATCTTCCCATCTCTGTAATCATATAAAGCAGAAAAGAATAGAGAGAGTCATTCAACTGCATTCCTTCTATTTAATGACACAAAAAATCACTTTAGCTTTTTCTTAAAAGTGGAACAAACTGACAAAAGCATGTAAGTGCTTTGAAAATAAACACCTAATTCAATGTCACATCTGCTTGATTTGTATTTTACCACTGACTACAAACACTGTTTACTGCTAGTTATCATTTATCGACCTGAAAACCAGAAAATTTTATTTTGCTTTGTTCCAAAACAACTTTATTCCCAGGGACCTTTTTGTCCTACCTCTGCACCAAAATGTCCAAAAAAAGTGCTGAAAGCAGTAGCAGTCGCAATCACCAAGATCATCTATAATCCCTTTCAGCATTAAAGATAAAATCTTAATATCTAAATGATGCAATTTGAAGCTTAAAAACATTTTAGAAAGAGACTTAATCTAAGTCTAATTCTATGATACCTAAATATGACTGATGCTTGTGAGTCAAATGTTGCAGGGAATAAAAGCAAACTAGTCTTTATTTTCTGAATTCACATTAATTGTGTTATTTGAGGTTATCAGGTTCTCTGAGCCTAAAAGCGATGACTGTCCTCAGTCAGTAGCTCCAGCTGATGTTGTTTCATCAACTGTAGTACAACAAGAAAAACAAGAGATCAGGACTAATTACTCCAGAATAGAGAAATAGAAAAGGGAGTCATTATGAAAGAGCAATATAGAAAGGAAGACAGAGGGGAAAAAATAAGTTCATGTCATCAGACAGGACATAAAATAGACAAAAAATAGAGGAACATACTAGGAAAATAGCAGCTGCAATGAAGATGATAGGTTTACAAGCAACAATGTTATATTTACAGACAGAGGAAGCATATTTTAGTGTCTTTTTTTTTTTTTTTATACTCTATTCCATTCTCTTTCTGATACTTTTCTGCTAACTTATACCTCTGTTTTGTCCCAGAATGCTCTGCTGAGATCCACAGAAAGTTGTGGATGATGGAATGCTCAACTTGCAGATAATTGTAGTATACAGTAACTTGTGTAGTGAAACACATTTAATGCACACATATAGGTAAACACAGTTGAAACAATTCTTTACCCTTCCAACTTTTTGTTTTATTCCACTCAAAAATTTACATACAGAAGTGTGGATAGGGACAGCAACATTCCAGTATCTTTAGGAATTCATTTTCAGGTGACATTGAGGTCCACTGGGAACTTAATACTTGTAACTTACTCAATAAAAATTTCATTTGTGATGTCATGGGTTGTCACATATGATTTGATTAAAAATGCATTATTTTTTTTAAATTCTCCTGGAACAAAAACACACTTCTCTTTAATACATCAAGTTAAAAAAAAAAAAAAAAAAGCCATTTGCATGGAATTAATTGTATGGGTGGAAAGGTTTTGATTATACCATGATTTCATATAATCTTATTTCAGTTCAAAGAATTCATGGTACTTTGGTCAGAGTCGTGTTCTAAAATAATTGATTTGAGCAAAATCAGGAGGAATCTTATAATACACAAAATAAAGATTTGTAAAATATAATTAATGTCATTTTAGTGGTTTTATTTTGAATATTATATTGGGGTTTTTTTGTAAGGGCAGTGCAATGACTGTGCTTTTATACATATTTGAAGAAATCCACGTAATAGAAAACTTGCAATCTCTGCACAATAAATGAACACCTCATGTAAATCCTATCCACATCAACTTAGAAAGTGCAGCAATTTGGGTGAATATGTTTTGGCAGACTACGACACTGGTTGCTATAGTAGTTAATCCTTAGACTATATGCTACCAGTTTATAACAGGCATATATTAATTCATCTGCTCTGAATCACAGAAAGGAAAGCTCCATGTATAAGCTGAAACCAGCTATTATGGAAAGTAGGAAGTTTCTGATGACTGATTGATGATAAGTTGAGGATGAAGTCTGCTGTCTATGGAGATAAATGTTAAAATGTTATTTTCTGAAACAATAATTTCAGACAATCAGAAGTTATTGCTGCGATTTCACAATGCAGAACGTGGTGTTTTTCATAACTCAAGGTTTGTGTAGCTTGCAACAGAAGGCTGCTGGTCTTTTACTGTCATTTCTATATTATCTATTGATTGAAAAAAGTAATGAAAGGAACATGTAAGAAATGCAGATGCATTGTCACGTACTGTCATTAAGATGGGATATTGAAACTTGTGTAAAGTCACTGAAAACCTTCAAGAAGGGTCCTTTTGTTTGCAGAGCCCTTTGTTCTATCTCATTAATGACATTCTAGCCTTCGAAATTACAGCTCTTTACTCTTCTTTCCTCTTGAAATTTATATCCTGTATAATATCCTGTAATTTATTCAGTATTTTTGCCATGATATTTCAAAGTACCTCTATTTTCTTTTAAAAATGTGTGGTACCAGTGCCATATCAGTATCTCATTTAACCACCTAAGCTCCCTTATATACAGAAGCAGCTACTTGAAAGATATTTTTGCCTTTTAATTGCACTCTCTTCTTTCACTGTAAGATAAGCAAGTTTAATAGTCAGTGTTGCTATTATAGGGATTTCTTATGAAATAAGCTTCTCTTTTCTTAACAAAGATTGTTTTCAAGTCTCTTACATTTGCTGTAGAAATACAGGAGTACATTAAAAGTCCTCTGCTACTGAATTATTAGGTAATAAATCAGAAGAAAAAAGCAGATGAGAATTTTTATCTTGTTCATGTATGTTTTTTACTGTCCTTACATAAACAACTCAAAGTTAGTGGTTCAAAACATTGTTTTGGTAACTGTCATGAAACTTGATTTCTGAGGTATTTTGGATGACCTGGTGAGTACTTGGCAACATTCAGTCTCCTAAGAAAGCTATAAATATCAGTTTGTTTTATTTAGTATGAGCAAAAGTAAAACATGGTATCACAGGAGGGGGTTACGGGTGAGAAGATAACCTTATTGGTTAACTCTGACACTTCTCTGGCAGAGCACTGCCTTTTGAGTTCCATAGGCTTCGTTCAGATGCAATTATGGATAGAAAGGTTGAGATAATCTGTCGTCTTTTTATATACCAATTGTATAAAAGGTGAAAAAAAAATTAACTTTTTTAGTTTGCTGAAGCACATTTATGTTTTTTCTCTCATTTACCAGATTTCCACTACATTTCCCTTTTTTCTTTTTTTTGTACATTAAAAAAACTTGCTATGCCATGTACTGTTGTTTGTGTTTTGGTTTGAAGGAAGTTTGCTGCTGAGTCTTGTAGACCTGTGGTCTTTTCTCTCTGCTGCATTCACAGGAGGGGGACACTGATCTCCCCAGGTTCATGTTATGTATCCATGTCTATCTCAAAATTGAGTTAAAGGTATGTCTTAAGCATATTTTTTAAAGTGCAAGAATTTGAGGTTATTAGATATTCTTCTTATCTGTATGAAAATCTAGACTTACAGGTATTACAAATAAAATGTATATTAGGCTGCAAAACTGCAGTGTCCAGCAGGATTATAGTAGGTATCTTCAGAAGGTTTCAGGAACCTCTCCTGAACCATGTTCTTGTATCTTCATTCATTGATCTGTGGTGGCTAGTGTAGGACATCTATGAGCAAATCCCACTTTTTCTATTGCTGTGTTCTTATTTGCAAGTACACATCACCGTTTCTCACCTGTTAATTTGGGTACTGCGAGAGGAATGGGACAATAATGGTATTCCTAAAATTAAAAGAAATCAGTTCTGATTTTTAGTCTAGCATTAAAGAGAACCTTACAACTGTTAGATCTTTAACATTTCTACAGTACCTGTTGTAAATAGATCTTCAAGATTCATCTAAAATTTTAAGGCGCCTGTATGGTAAATTAAGGTTAGGAAATACGACAAAAAAGATGGGCAAATCAAGAGGAGAGTTCCCATCTTGTGTGGGCTTAATTTATATTGCAGAGCTGCCTCTCTCTAACTGATGATTGTGCGCTGAGCTTGTTTGCACAGATCTGGGTGGACTACATCTAGGCTAGTGTCTTTAAATTCATTAAATATTGAGAGGTTATGGAACTCACTGTGTATACATGGCTTGTATTGTCCTATTTAATGAAAACATTTTTTAGTTTTAATATGAATAAAACCCCATTGTTGTGTTCTACTAATAAGAGCAAAAAAGGAAGGGGACATACATATATGTACATGAAGTATATATTAAAATATTTATTTTTCTGGGTTATCACCAAAGTCTTTGGATAGGAATGACAGGAAAAAGGCACCATAGAATTAATTCTTTCCTACATGGAAAAACTATGTCGAATGTTTGAAAGCCTCCTGAATTCTAAATATTTTTTTTCTTTGTGCAGTAATATAAAATACAAAACTACAGTGAACTTTGTAATCTCTTTAAATCCTTGTCAAGAGTAAAAAGAAGAACCATGCATACTTCTGATGCACCCTAGAGATGCATCTCATGAATTAGAAAAGCAATTGAAATTTGTTATATTATCTTTCAAAAAATACATTACTATGTTATAATTGACTTGTTACTGAATTCCAGATGAATGTTTGCTAATGTTCACCTGATATTTCTCATATTTTTTGCCATTTTTTTAATAGCATTTAATGTATTCCTTTAAATTAGGCATCTGTCAAATAATGTTCAGTTTACTAAGACTAAAAAAGTTTTAGTTCTGTAAAATTTTTCTTGAGAAAGTATGTGATAACAATGTAGTAACTTTATGGAGTAGAAGGTAACATTAAATATTCATGTTTGTCTTCTGAATATATGTGTTTGTGATACTGAGATGTTACTAGAGCAGATTTATTTTAGTCTTTAAGATAACAGGACTTATCAGACTGCTTTTCTGAAGAGAAAAGTTTCAACATTTTGATGACAGTTGTTAATTGCTTGCTGCCTGTTGTATATACATTTTCTTCTGAGGAAATTCATGCTACATCAGTCTTTATTCCTTGAGCTTATTGCTTTGCTGTCAGCCATGGTGTGGCTGTCACACCAAGCCAAGCAAGGTTGAGGTGTCCATGTGTATCTCTGGATAGAGGGTACAGAGTGCACATCTGTATGCATCGTAGGAAACAAAGCAAACTTTAGCATCTATACTGTAAGATTTAGGTGTTCAAAGGGATAAGCGTAAATATCTTTCCAATATCTCAGATGCTCCTTTTGATAGTAAGTTTTGGGAGGAGAGGAGCATCTCTTAGAAATCAAAGCAACTGTTACCTGGTGCATCCTGATGCCAAGCCACGCCGGTGCCCAGTGCTGGGCTCTGCCTCGCTCTGTCCCAGTCAGCAGTTCCACAGTCTTTCCTGCAAAGCGGGCAAGAGGATAGGAAAGGTGAGAGAGTGTTACGACAGCAGCAGTGTCACTGTCAGCAGAGACAGGTGATTTATGTTGCTTTCTCTGTGTCATAGTCAGTTTTTTGCAGCAGTGGTGGGAGCCCTGGGGAGGGACGGGACTGGGAGTAGGCTCTGGCTGAGCACTGCCTGTGGGGTGAAAAGGGATGCTTCTCTTGAGTGCCTCTCAAAATGTTTTCTTCTTTGAAGCCCTCTCTCTCCTTTGACTCTATATACACTTGAGAATGACTGATGGGCTACGCTGAGCTCCAAAAGTGGCTGCTTCCCATTTACCTGCTTTTGTTATCAGATGCACTTCCTGACCAGAGAAGAAAAGAGAAACATGAGGAAGGGAGACAGGAAGTGTCCACAGTGAACGAATAAGAGGCCAAGCAGGACAGAGTTTTCACCAGCCGTGAACCAGCTGTAACTAGAGGAGTGGGAGAATGTTGGTGCGGTAGTGCGGCTTTGTGTCTTTGGTTTTACTAAAGCTCTTCAGAGAGAGTACATTGAATCATACAGGTACCTAATTTACAAGTCACCAGGTCATTTCCCCTCCCCCCCCTTTTTTTTTCTGCTTCTTGATCTAATGGAGAGGCCTTATATACTCTTGCAGCATTCTGTGTCTTCAGCTCTGTTTTACCTAAGCCTTTATTATGCTCAAATGATAGCCCAGAATAAAGGTGATCATTGTCTTTTTGGCTTTTTAAAAAAAAAAAAATCAAATTCCTTGAACCACCTTTCTTGTTAAAGGAAGTTTTCCAGTCTCAGTACATACTAGTTTTGACTTTGTCTTTCAAGTTGAAAAGGTGATAGTGGATTGAAATGAGTAGGCAGGTATTTTATCGTTGTATTATACTCTTCAAACTAGCTCTGTACTTGAAGGTATAAAATAAGATTAAAGTAGGTCCAAATGAGGAATATTAACTGTGTGGGCTGAAGTTGGGCTGGTTTTTGACTTTCCTCTGGTTAAATCATGCTGCTTCTTATCCTCCAGTGTGCAGAAAAGCTGCAGAGTAGGATTTCTTCCCTGTCAGTGAGTAAAGAAAATGCAGTTCTGTCTAATTCTTCTCTCTCCTAGATTTTTCTTTTTGTGGTTGCAACTTTTCATAGTGAGAAATGCTTTTACATCTCTCCCCTAGCAATCCACATGTCAAAAGTCATGAAGATACTCTTAAAATGGGTGACTTCTCTTTTGTTGGGCTTTGGTGCTTTTAAACAAAAACAAAGCCACTTTTACACTAAACTCAGGTGGCTTGCTTCATTTTTTCAGTGGATTAAGCAGTACAAATGATTTTATGGTTATATGGGAAAAAAGGAGTACATATCGATTAAGAAATCGTACGTTTACCACTTTGCATGGTACACATGCCAATTTGCATGTTATAAAACAGCTGAAATAGTGATTTTTAGTACTGTGTATACACTATTAAAAATGTAATTCACTAGTCTGTAGAAATAATTAAAGAGTTAAAATGGAACAACTGTTGCAAATGATTCACTGCATTTGCTAAATCAGTAATTTACTCTTCTATAAAAAATACTGACTTTTGAATATAATATGAAGAGATTAAATTTAATTTTACATGTTTGGTCACTTCTAAACATATGGTACATAGGCTGCTGGAATTTATTTAAACCTGTTCTTTCCAACAGTAAATCTTGTGCTCATTTTAACAGATTGCTTTACATGTACTTGGATCCAGTTGCACAGCCTCCTCAAGAGAGGAAATGCAGTGCCTACAGACAAGCAGTACAAGAATTATGGCTGTACAATAGGGAGTATTTTTCCACCATTATCACTTTCCAGTGGAGATTCTTTTTCAGATACGTAACAGTGACTCAATGAACCAGGAAGGTGTTTACCTGCAAGGTGATCTGGTGGTAATGGGAGAAGCTTTTGAGAGCTAACATTTCAGGCATCTCTGTCCAGAGCCTTCCCTGAAGGAAGAAAAAGAGGGTCTCCTCCCCTTCTTCAGGTTTTGTCTGTCAATCACAAAGGGCTTTTGTCCTGCTAGCATACTGATGTGTCTGGGCTTTGGCTGTTTATCATCTTCCTGTCATCCTTAAATGCAAAATAAAAGAGGGGAAATAGCTGCTGGTTCTCAGGCTTTGAGAATAAACTGCTTGTGGCTACTGGGGACCTCGGTGTCCCAGCCGCCCTGGAATGCCTTCTGCGGGAATGTGATGGCTGGCAGTGCTGCACATGACCCACGTGGCTCCCAGCTCCCGAGGCACTGGCCAGAACAAGGCTGATACTACAAGTCAGATGATGAGAAAGCAATTGAGCTTCACAGATTTGATTTCTTTCTTTGATCTGGCATTAAAGTGTCAAGGTCTGCAAGTGGAAGCACAGACAAGATTTCCGGCTGCTTTAATCCTGGTGCTTAAAAGATCCATTCACAGGGTGTAGGAATTTTATTTTTGCAGGATTTCAAAATGGTTAGATATATTTTGCCTGTGTTTATCACCAAAGGTTTGTAGAAAGTCAGGATTTTTCCTTCCCTTATTTAAAATTATCTTCTCTGCAAGATTTTTCTTGTGTGTATAATATACAGCAAAAATTTGGCATCTAATTTCTAACCTTTCCCATACATTTGAGGCACTTTACAGATGGAGTAGTAAGGGAGAATATTTAAGTAGACTGCAGAAGGTCATTTGTGGTAGTGATGCCTTTGAGCCATAGAGTTCCAGTCTAGTTCTTAAATCACAAGGCTATCTCTCCTGCATTCTTTTTAGAGGACATAATTTAACTTTAAAAAGTGGGGCATGATACAGAATTGCTATCAGAATTAAGGTAGGAAGTAGTATATAAGCATCAGTGTAACAAGAGAGTTATCAGACAGATAAACACATAACTCAATAGATGTATTTTTTCATTTTTTTCCCAGCAAAATCAGATACTTTTATTATATTTTAGCTTTCAGAGAAAGGGGGAACATGAATTTCAGTTCCCTAATGGTCTCATTTCTTTTTAACCAATTTTGAAAAGAGAAAGGGGAAGGAAAAGGAGGTTAACAAGAGACTGTGTAACTGTAAAAGTTTCTCTTTTTTTTTTCGTCATTACCTTGTGCAGTGTTTTCCTGGGGAAATGTGCGTGTCAATTAGGATTCAGAGATGTACTCTTCTAATATGGCAAAAGTGAAGTTGATTTAATGCTTTTAAACTCTTATTTCTTTTGTTTTCTCTACTCTCCCATCTCCTTAGCTTTTTTTCCCAACTGTTTCCTGTCAGTTCTTCCTGTTTTCTCTGCTCTTCTATTAAAAATAGTTAACTCATTTTGCTGAGTTGAGTGATAAGTCGGTGTAGTCACTTATTTAATTTAGGAAAAAAAAACCCAAACACTCCTGACATTAAAGAAAGAGAGATCCCCTTGAACAGCAGTTACAAAGCTTTTAAGAACAATCTGTTTATTTACAAAATACATCTAGAGAGAGAGAAATATATCATAATTCTTAGAGGATGGATTAGATTTCAGAAATCCCTGCTTGTCATTTGAATGTTACCTGAGTTTATTTGGCTGCAGCAATCAGTTCTGAAGAGAATGAGCTGCAGGTCTTGCAAGACACTATCATGATCCTGAAATACAAGTCCTAAAGTGGTAACTCTCATCACATGTTTCTGATTTGATAGTAGTCAGGGCAGAAAATCTCCATTTCATGAAAACCAGAAGGCAATTACATTACATTAGAATCTACATGCTTTGCTATGTATGTTAAAAATAAATAGTCTTTCTGTTTATATAAAAATTGCACACAAATAAATAATTGTGTTCAGCTTAAATACCTGTAGCTACTGCACAACTTGAATATATATTTGTAGTCTAAAGACTACAGTCCCAAATATGCCTCTTAACATATGACATATTTCATTTTAGAAGCAGGCTTATTTTTAACTACAGGCATTGGAAATATTTGAAATTCTGTTCCTGTGAGCTAATTGCTGAGTACAATAGGAAAATAAGAGCTACTTTGTGGTTAGATGCTTGCGGTCTTTCTTTTGGCTTTTGGCCCTGAGATAAAATGTCAGGGAAAGCACACTAACAGATAATGGTATCAATCAGTGCATCCTGGACATAATTTGAAGCCTGTCAAATGTCTGCTACTTTATAAACATTGAATTACATCATTCATCATTCTACCTTCTGCTTATACATTATTTGGTTAGAAGAGTATAAATTATGTCATAGATGATTTTCACAGACATTCATCAGTTCATAAAGTCTCAGTTTCACAGAAAAAGAAACTACTGCGAAAAAGCACCTTCTTCTTTATGGCCATTTCAAATATTATGAAGAATGAGACATTCTTTATTCTTTCGTATGTTTGATATATGGACTAAAAACCATGCTAAGGAAAGGTTTCCAGTCTCATATTTTTTACCTTAATAGTTCTTGCATCGGACTAACCATATCTGATTAATGTAATTCAGAATCTGATTCTGCTCTTACTAACATTAATATCAAACTACAGGTCTAGTGATCAGGTGAAACTATGGTTCAAAAATTCAATGGCAAATTTTCAATGGATTTTTCAGAAACTTGAAATCTCACTTATGGTGTGAATAAGAGAGTTGTAGAAGTAAAAAGTAAGGGAGGAAAAACATGAATAAACATTAAGGTAAAGCTGTCATATTCCATCGAGATTTTGCTCTAAAGAGCAAGAATTAATGCTTTTTAGGTTAAAATTTATGTGGGTTTTTTTTTTAAAGTAGGAAAACTACTTTAGATGTTTTAAATAGTAATTTTCTGCTATGTCAGGATACTGTGTGAGATTTATTTTATATATAAATGTGAGTGAAAGCTTATTTCAAGTTTTTCAATGAAACATTAACATAGTGTTTAGTTCAGGATCATGCAAATGCCAGAAATTCTGGGATGATTCCTCAAATAGACTCTTTGAAGACACTTAGAAGAAACAAGGAGTTGAATAACAGCCTGCATAGTTATTGGTCACGAATTAATTTTGTCAAGTCAATCTGGCTTCCTTTTGTGAAGATAAGAGGCTTCGTTGATTCAGAAGTAATAGAGGATATCATATCTTCAGTAAGTCTTTAGACAGACTCTTATGTGACAGTCTCCTAATCAAGGTCTCAAAGTACGCTGCAGAAAAATACCCTCCTCCTTAACACTGGCTGAAAGACCTGAGCACTGAGTTTACTATCAGAGTGGCAGTATCATCCAGGGATAACTGGCTACATCCCCAGATTTCATCAACTCTGAGTGTCCTGGGTTCGGTTTGGGTTAATTATCATAAGAAGTTGCTGGCCTAAGCAGTTGGGAGGGGCCGCAGCTGGGAGGAGCCACAGCTGGAATAAACCACTGAACCAGCCAATGGGATATTTGATACCATACTGATGTTATGTACCCTGTATAAAGTAAGGGCTGGCCCAGTGGAAGAACCTGTTTTCAGCTTGCTTCAGTGTGGCTGGAGCAGGGAAAGCAGTGTCACAGGCACAGGTATAACCTATCACTCACTATGTGTATCATTTTATTAGTAGTATCACTAATACAGTCGTTTTCTTTTCTCTGTGTTGTTTTACTAAACTGTCTTTATCTCAGCTTACAGAGTCTCACCTCTTGTTCTTCCTCATGATTTTCCCATCCCACAGGAGGAGGGGGGTGAAGGGGGGATATGTGGTGGTGAGCAGCTGCATGGTCTTTAGCTGCCAGCAGAGACTAAATCATGACACCCGGTTATTAATGAAGTTGTGGAAGAATGAGAACCTAACCAGTCTTCCAAGACGTTTGGTTTTATCCATATATTTAATAAATATGTAATTAAAAACAGTTTGGCAAATTGGAGAAACACCTTCTCTAGAGACCTTCAAAACCCGTCTGGGTGTGTTCATGTGTGAGATGCCCTAGGTGATCCTGCTTTGCAGGGGGTTGGACTCTAATCTCTAGAGGCCCCTTCCAACCCCTAACATTCTATGATTCTGTGATCAGATGTGATTTAATGGAAGGTTCTGCACTTTGGAAGTAATTAACTATGCAGATAGAGAATTTGAAACCCATTCCTAGGTCACAGCTCTTCATAGCTGGGCCTAGGAGTTAGGTTGCAACCTAAATATGAGTCAGAGTATTAGGATGTGGAAGAAGCAATTGTAATTGGTATATAAATAAAAGAACAGCATGCAAAGCGTGTGAAGTTACCATCTACTTCCTTAGTGTCAATAATGTCATCTGGAGTAACAAAATTCAGTCTATACATGATCAAATTGTGCAGGCACCAGAGCAGAATTAAGAGTTATCAGGCAGTTATAGACAATGTTCTTTGAGGAACTTGAAATTGGTTGAAATGTTTTGTCAAGTCTAGAAAAAGTCTAGACTGATTATAGTCTTCCCGTGTAAGCAATGCTTTTTCATTGAGGAAAAGAATAATAAATTCTCTCTTGGGTGAAAACTAAAATAATAGACTGAAACAGAAGCAAGATAAATGCAGGTTGGCAATACTTACAGTGGAGATTGGACAAACTTTCTAATATTAAGACTCACTGAACAGTGGGATAGTTTGTTCTCAGACAGGGAGATTCCATCATTTTGACGTTCAGCATGGAAGACCAGGTTAAACACAAATGGTAGAGCTGCCTGCCTCATTTTTGATGGAGAATGGACTATATGAAATTTCTTCTGTTCCTATCTTTTGTGATTTTGTGTGATTAATTTATATAACTTGTGACATAAGTGGAAGTCCAATTATGATTCTTTCTCCGAGTCTGCATGTTGATTATGAACTTAGGGATACTGCTCAAGTGGGCAAGCATTTGTAAGTGGGAGATAAAAGTAGGCATCAAACTAACATAAAATGTTGTTATTTGTATTAGATTTTTTGAATAATCAAATTTCTGTTGCCTCCAGGAATTGTCCCTGCATAAGGACTTGTCACTCCTTAAAGACAATCCATTAGAAATGTTATGTTTTGTGTGTCACCTGCGTGACAGAAAACAGTAGATTGTGTTTAGTGTTAGAATTTATGAGGAAGGAATGCTATCAAAATAAATAATACATTACTGAAGCAATAAAGATTGGTTATAAAAGGGAAAAGACATGCTAAGGAGTAACTAGAACATCTTTGTGATTTAAAGCAGTATAAGCCTGCATGCATGGTGGTAGTCATATACTGGGTCTCTAGTACATGCTTGTATGAATTTATTCTAGTAGTGCAAGGTCTCCTGTGGAAAGAAAGAAAAAAAATCATATGGTTGTAGCCTTGACTTCAAGTGAATGGCTGCTGTAGAAGGTTGTTTGAAATCTTGTCAATGTTGAAATCTCATCAGTTGTATGATGGAAGTACTAAATAGCAGAAGTTTTTTTTCCAGTTATTCATTTCCAGGTTTAAAATTTCTTTTCTCTCTCTGTTGCTGCCTGAAGAAACAAATAAATAGATAACTGCCTATAGCACTTGAGAAAAAACTAAATGAATAACATACTTTAAACCAGAATGTAGAGATAAATGGAAAAGCTTCATTTTGGAATTCTAGAATGAAACTGGAATTTAACTCATCCTCCGTTGTACTTGAGGGTGAAAATGTCTGATCTTTGAGAACACTTTTGATTCAAATTTTGAAAAAGTCATCTGTCATCTGATCTACAAATATACTACTGTTTTAATACATTGATTAATAAAGTTAACTTTAATAAAGTAAACAGGACTTTGGAAAGTAACCAAAGCACTAATGGTATCTTTTGGGTTCCAGAAATGATTTGGTTGACCATCTTCCCCTTGACTGTATTAAAAATGCACATTTCTGTTATTTGCCCCCTAATTGGTGCCTCTCTTTTCCTTCTGAAGAACAACTTTAGGTCAAAGTGTTCTTTGAATTTGAAGAGAAGTTTTTTGTATATAAATATATTATCTGTATATATATATATATAAATACAGAAGCCTTCTGTTACTTGAAATAATTTAAGATTCCATATTAGAAAAGATATGTTGCTTTAATCTGTCATAGCATCAAGATGAGATTTGGAAGTAAGGAAGTTTGGAAATAATCTTGTTTTTTTTCCAGCCTTTTCTGCTCTCTTTTGTACATTACTCCAAAATAAGTCATGTATTTAGTGGGGCTTTTCTTGTTGGGAAACTGGAAAGGTTTAAACCTCAGTTCTGCTCAAGGTATCCTAACCTTCCTGTAGACCAGTCCTGGAGGTTTTCTTTCCACAAATGAGATGGTCTGCTAGACTTGCACTTTTTCTGTCATTTTATTTGCAATAGCAGGACATTCAGGTGTAAAGTACTTCAAGATGTACACAAAGGGAGCGTATTTTTTCACTTGTTCAAGTGCTTCTCGTCATACTGTGTATCACTAGACTGCTAGCAGACCTCAGCTTGGTATTTGGACATTCCTCTTATTCTACAACCATGTAGAGTGAGCTTTTGGAGAGTGACTCTTTTAGTAGCCATCTGCTTAATAATACTTTACCCCTCCACTTAACTGGGAAAGATTACCTGGCACACCTTGCGTTCATCTCAGGAGCCCAGTGCCTTTCCTGTTCTTCTTGGTATCCCTTCTCCTGTGCTTTGTTTTTTTTTCATCTTATGTCAGATCTATATTGGTGTAGATACCTTGTTTTGCTTCTTATCACAGCAGGTAGAAGATAGACAGAGCTTATCGTAGTTTTACATTGACAAAAATTTTCCAGAGACTTCCTCTTCACTTAAGAGATGTCAAGTACTGTTACTTCAAAATCTGCACTCAAGTGTCCTTTTTTCCAGGTGTTCTATTTCACACTTTATAAGGATTGCAACTTAGAGATCAAGACACATTTAAAAAAAACCCCCGAAGTTTAATATATTTCATTGTTGGTACTTCAGAAGACATTACCACTTATGATTCATTTAGATATTTTTAAGATTTAATAGTAAATTCCTTTTTTTTAATAGCAAGTTTTGTAGTTCTACAGTGGCACTTCTTGACTTTTTAAGAACTTTTGATATAGATTATGCTAACAATAAAGGCAAGGTAGGAAAAATAAGAATTGTGTTAATTTTCTTTTCAGTTCAAGTATTCTTCACTGTAATTTCTAAGAATAATAGATAAGCACTTTTTTAGATTTATTTTTTCTAAGAGCTATTATCTAAATTATATTACCTGTTATGTTAAAAATAATACTTGGGAATTGGGGTTTTATTCTAATGTAATCTTAACTGTTTTCTGCTATGTACCTGTAACAAACATACAGAAATTACTTGGCTTTCACTGTCAAGTAAGCTGATAGGTGATGGTGTCCCCCAGCTTGAACAAGAGTCAGTAATGCAAAATATTCATAGTTTCCTTTGCATGATTGTATCAGTATTTATTAAATAACATCCTTTAAAATCTCAAGCATTCTCAGGTATTTACAGGAAAAAAACCATGTTTGCATCCTGTAAAATATTTTCTATAACCAGATAATTGTCTCCTCTTTATACCAGTGGCCAGAATTGCTCAAGTCAGTACATTAGATGTGAAATGGAGCTGTAAGTATCAAATTGAACCTAAAATTTAATTTGAGAAGGAAAGGGAAGGCAAGGCTGTGAACTTGGTATTTCCAGAGCTGGTGAGGTGGCAGGTGGGAAGCAGAGCTCCTCTGATCCTCAGCCTTGCAGCACCCACCTGTGAAGCCGAGGTCAGGGACCCACTGAGGGCTGCCAGGAGCCTGGAGCTCCTTGTGCTCTGAAGGCTTTGCAAGTTACAGCTTCAGAAAACTGCCTGTAAAGCTCATTAGGGAGATACTATGTTAGTCCTGAGCCTGCAAAATGCTGATGGTCTCTGCCATACATGAAGGACACAGGATGATAGGGGTTTTCTGTTGTGCAGAGTAACAGGAATTTTCTTTAGCTCATTATGATTTTTTTTTTCCTTTGTTTTAAAAAAGTGATGTCGGTGAGTTCCTGTGCAATGGTAGAGTTTTTCGAGCTCTCTGAGCATTGGCAGTTGTAGCTACACCCATTTGTATGTGAATTCTCTTTCTGTGTGCATTGCCTTGCTTGAGGCAGAATTCAGAAAATATGTTCAAGGGCTGTCTGTCTCTCTTGCTACATTTATTTTATTCATCAACTAAATCAAGCTTTTCTGAGGTCAGGAATTTTTAAGAGTAAAATTGTCTGATACAGTTAATTTATGAACTATTTATCTCACAAAAAAAGAAGACCAAGGGATGTTTTTCTAAATTTTGTTTTCAGAATTGTTTAAACAAGCAAACATACAGAGCAACAATGCAATGGCACAACTTGAATAAAATTCAACATTTAAATACTCAAAGTCATGCAGATGAGCTTTGTGGAAATGAAATGGATGTTCAAATTTTATATAAATTCTTCCAAGGTTATTAATGTAAACAGAAATTATTGTACTGGAACAGATCAATGATTCATCTGGTCCTGCTGAGAAGTGCTGGTGAAGCATGCCAAGACATAAATCAAGGACTTGATCAGGATATCAAGTCTGTCATGCGGTGCTTAACCCAGCTGGAGACCTGGCAATGCAGTACAAATCACGGGTGACTGACCTGCCCCTTCCTCCATCTTCCTCCTCCACAGGAGGTCTTGTTCCTTCATTGACTTGAAAAGTCTCAGTGCTAGAAGGTACTTTCAGAAAAATCTATAATGGAGCAGTGGTCTTCGGGGTTGTGCTTGGCACAGGGACACAACTGCTTGTGGGTACTCGATTCATACTTGCAAATTGGGATTGTGTAGCCAGGAGTGCTCGTTAAGAGTCAGGTCTCCACCACAGGTTTTCTGTACCCCAGTCTGCCCTCTCCAGGAGCAGAGAAGGTAGCTCCTAATCCTCATACCTGTGCACAATCCTTGAAGAGTAGGAATCTTGATGTAAAATGGAAAGAAGGTGGATTTTAGGAGGAAGAAAATTGTATAAAGCTACCCTGTAAACTATAATTAAAAAGCAAAACAAAAAAATAATATTGTTTTGTTTTGTTAAATGATCACAGAATCATAAAATCATTCTGGTTGAAAGAGACCCTCAAGGTCGTCAAGTTTAACTGTTAATCCAGCACTGCCAGGTCACCACTAAACCATGTGTCTCAGCACTACATCTACACATCTTTCAAATCCCTCCAGGGACAGTGACCCCACCATTTGCTTGGGCAGACTGTTCCAGTGCTTGACAGCCCTTTCCATAAGGAAATATTTCCTAATATTCACCCTAAACCTTCCCTGACACAACCTGAGGACAATTCTTCTTGTTGTATTGCTTGCCACGTGGGAGAAGAGACAGACACCCACCTCGCAACAGCTTCCTTTCATGTAGTTGTAGAGAGTGATTAGGTCTCCCCTGAGCCTCCTTTTCTCCAGGCTAAACAACCCAGGTTCGTCAGCCTCTCCTCGTGAGGTTGTTCTCCAGACTCTTCACCAGTTTCATTGCCCTTTTTTGGATGTCCATATGTCTCAGTTTTGCTAATTAACAGCTTCCCTTTTCCTTCGGGGAGGATGCTTAAGCAGTGACCTCAGAAGAGCTGAGAAATGCACTTGAGTGCACCATGTCTTGTGAAGGTGCAAACCAAACTCCAGATACGTGTTGTAGAAATAGAAACAGTCTTCAGATGTGTAGCCAGGTCTGTCTGTTACAGTTGCAGTGGGGCTTCATTATATATAAACATATCTATGTAGCAGAGTTGGTCATGAGTTTAAGAGATATTAGTGACCCTTCTCCTTGAAAAACTGATTAAGATATCTTCAGTTTGATGTAGTGCCTATTAAAATGGGATGGGGAGTGTATTACAGAGTAGTTCATGGTGTATGGATTGTGAATTCTATATTGAGGGATGGGAGAGGAGGAATTTCCCTTTCCTTCTTGGAAGCAATACGTTAATAATGTACTTGAATCCCTGGCTATTGCAGGTTGAGGAAATAGAGAGGAAGCCCTGTAGAAGTCATCCTACTGGGGTGGGGGTCTTCTGGGCTACTCTAGCTCTTTTGGGGCTGGGAAATCCTCCTCTGTTGAAGAAATGAGTGTCTTTGGTGGGTGATGATCTGAGTCAAGGTCATGGTGTCCAGAGTCATCTCTTAGGCTCAGCTGGAGTCCCGCTTGCATCAGCACATTTCCTGTTCTGGTTTCTGACAATGGTGTGTTTTGGTGGATATCTAGTGATACTACTTCTGGATATATGTTTTTAGAGATCAGGCATATTAGCAAGTGATATTCTGGTTCATTTGAATTGAAGTTGTTTGATTTCAAAACTGCTTGAAAACTTTTGACCGAGATAACCTGTTCATGAATATTTGATGGTAAAAAGATGCACTACAAGTGATATATTTGTTGATGCCAGGCATGCAGCAGAAATCAGGTTTTAAATTCTATCCCCATTCCTCCACCAATTTTCTTTACTTTTTTTCCAAACCCGTTGACTATGAAAATTTGTCTTTAAATACAGTCTTTGGCCAGTGCATGTTGGGTGGCATGGTGCTTGAATGCATTAATATACATGTTTACTGGAAAGTTAAAGCAGACATACTGTGGATTTAGATTTCAGAAAACTAAATACTGTACTTCGCACATTTAGTATTTGAAATATTTCATATTCACGTCAGTAATACAGGAAAATAAAATACTGTCTTAATACTTACTAATACTTAACAGTTTCCTCTAGAAATCATATATAATTGGAACTAGGAAATACAAAATAAAAATTCAAATTAATCAAAAAATGTAGGAGATAAATAATCAAGTTCAGATTCAATTGAATGTTTATTTTATATTACATTTAAGAATTCATGGAATATTGACTAAGCTTGAAGTGCTATAAAGATACACTATAGAGATGTTACTTTTATTGATAATTTAATTTTGTCACAGGAAAAATGTTACAGAAGAGAGTAGCTGGATACATTGATTTCTTCAGCAGTTTATATCAGGACTCAGTTTTACAGCTGTTCTTTCCCTTGTCAGATTTCTTCTGGCTTTAGCTTCTAGCTAAAAGTTGTTCTCTACACCTCACACAGAGTTAATTTTACAGATGGAGATCTGACTTATTCTCCCCCCACTTCCCCCCCCCCTGCC
>JANHGN010022732.1:17553-56680 GCA_024605025.1 Megaceryle maxima | reverse complement strand
GAAATTTAAACATTTTTTCCCTATTTTTTCATCTAGTAGTAGTTCTACTGTATCCAGGCATTTATTGCCTTTTGCTTCCCTTAAAGGCACAATAATTCTTGACAGTAAGAGAATAGTTACAGGTGTTTGCCTGGTAAGTTCCTACATGCAAAATTTTTTTTTTCTTTTGCTCCTTCTGGGCAGATTTGAAACTGCTGTGGAACAAGACCATTAGTGAAGGGAAACTGTGTAGAAGTCAGCAGGAACTGAGCATGTGTAGATGGGTGAAAGCAAATTTCATCCCTGTTCATGAACCAGGAATAAATTGAAGATCAGAGAATAAAGGTAGAAGTGTTTTGATTGCAGACAGGTTTAAGGGAAATACTGGGGATCCATTTAAGATCAAGCCATTAGTGGGACAGGAAGCTACTTCATGCATTTGTGCTACCTCTTTACTTCCTCATTTCTCAATGTACATCATCTCTTGAATCTTACTGTTGATGATTCTTGATTGGTATGTGATTTATGTTATAGAACAACTCCTCTTCCCCCTCTTCTTCAGCAAAGGCAAACCCCACAGCAGGTATTTCTGGATGTTCCTGAGATGATCTTAATGACACTTTAGACCGTGCACTAAGCTGGATTTCAAGAGACTCTTTTTATTTCCAGCTCTGGCCAGTTCCTCTTATAACTATACACAAATGGCTCAGTCCTCTCATGTCTTTTTCCACCCTGTGAGATAAGGGAGGGTGGGTCTATCTTACCTATTCTCTGCTCTTTGGAGCTGATGCCCTGTCGTGCAATGGACTGTCTCATGTTACAAAGATCGGGCTGGTGTATTTGTGTCAGCAAAGCTCCTCTGCATCATCATCCTTTTGATGAAACTTTACATCATCAGCGTCTCTTTGGCGGTAGCATCTGGACTTAAGCTCCCATATGTAATTAAAGAAGAGCATGGTGGAAAAACTTTTTTTTTTTTCTTTACTGTAAGATAAAAGAAAGATTGGCTTATCAAGGAGTTTAAGGATGGGAGTTTCTGGTGGTTGAGAAATGCCCAGTGCTAAGTTGGAATTCTCCATGTCATGCAAAGAGCATTTACTCCCTAGATCTCTACCTGCATTAAATGAGTCTGCATTCTTCTTGGGAAGGCTGTGCAGTCTCTATCCTGGGAGATGCTCAAAAGCCATCTGGACGTGGTTCTGGGCAATTGGCCACAAGTGGGCCTGCTTGAGCAGGAGGATTCGACCAGAGGTCCTTCCCAATCTCAAACATTCTATGATTCTGTGAAAATGATTTAGATACTTTCTTTAATGTTTAACTGTAAGTCATAACTCTGGCCAAACTACCTAAATAAACTTGGTTTCCATGGTGTGTAGATTCCCTTAACTCTAGAAGAGCTTCTGGCCTCTGTCATTCTCAACTGTATGTCCACACCACTGCTTCTAGGCCTTTATTAACAATGGTGCCATGGAAATTTGGTCAATAAGAGCTGTAGGACTTGTTCATCAGTCAGCTTGCACTGTGTTAGTGGACCTTAAGTGCATGAGACTATCTGCATGAGTTAGCAGAGGTCTGTCTAGTACATTATTGTCTTTGACAGTGATCAGTAGCATTGGATAGAGACATCATCCTCTGACACTTGGTACAATGAGACCCTTTGGCAGTTCAGTTAAAAGCTGATATCCTCCCAGTACTCCATTTCTCCTCAAATCTTTTGTGAGTGTTGAATAGAAAAGGCCCCAGCACAGATCTCTGGCACTTCACTGGTGACCACTTGTCTTTGTGAAAAGCTACATCTCATTTCTGCTCTTTGCTTCCTTTCGATTCAGTTATGTCCATGCAAAGCCTTTCTTTGTAGCCAACAGCATCTTAGTTTGCGTTAGAACTTTGAAATGGTCCCTCGCCAAAAGCCTTTATGCAAATCTAGTGTAATGAATAGACTCAAAGATTTTTAGATGCTGAAGATAATTTCCTCCTACAAAAGCTGTGTTGACTCTTCCTGAAGCCAGGCAGTAATTGACACCAAGAACAATTAGATCTTCATCTGCGGCAGTGTTTTTCAAGGGATGGCCAAGCCAACAGTTTATATTTGACTTGTAGATATGGCAGGATCAGTGTGTTCTGGCTGCAGTGACCATCTCTGAGATGACTGGAGGAGGCATAGTGGAAGGTGTCCCTGCCCATGGCAGGGGAGATGGCACTCGATGATCTTTAAGGTGCCTTCCGACCTAAACCATTGCATGATTCTGTGCCATGGCTGAAATGCATCACTGATAGTGTCTGGGATATACTTGGCTCTAGTGGGCATGTTCTGGACAGTGAAGCCAGCAGGTCAATGCAATGTCATGAGCCTGCCAGTGGTCACATGACTTAATTTTATGCAGGTTACAGGTTCCCCTAGTTCTGCTAGATTTCCTCTCATGTATAAAATTAAACTCATGCTTTGTGGGTTTGAATAATTGCTGCCTACGGCGTATAGGCTGGCACGGGAACAGCTGATAATGTTCTTCATGGACACTTGCTGCTGGAGTTTGAGAAGCACGTGGCCTGGATGGAGCTGTAATGCAGATGGCTTTTGTTACCAGTGGATTTGAGAAGCAAAAGTATGGGACTTGGGTTTGTTTTCTGTTTAGCAAACAGCTTTTGACTGGATCTGGTCTATTTGTAGATTCCCATTTGTTGCTTTTCTGTCCGTTGCAAAGGGAGTGAGGATTTCTAGCCTTTGAAAATGTTGTAATGGCTGCAAGCTGTTGATGCAATGGAATACATCCCAGTGAATAAACAGCTGTAACAGAAGCAGATTTCTGGGGCTGGTGACCCATTCTCATAAGGAATATGTGGACAAAAGAGAGTTTTAGAATAAAATGTAAACAGCAAATGTTGGTGAGGTGTAGGGTTTTGTGGGCTTCAGTTGTGTTGTGTTTGTTGGTTTGGGTTTTTTTGTCTTGTTCCCCCCCCCACAGGTTTTGGCAATATTAGCAAGCAGTTCTTTCTGGGTGGTATGTATGTTCTCCACTTGGTCTTTGACCCCTCTGAAAGTGGAAACAGATGTAACACAAACTGTGGAGTGGGCAAGCTGGGAGTTGACTAAACTGCAAACCCTTTTGCTAAGTGAGCTCTTCTGTTATTGCACACCTTTTGGCAAATTTGTTTGCAGAACCACAGTGAAATCAATCCAATGACACCTGCAGAGGTTCCTACAGGGGTTAAAATAGATGCATCCAAATAGTGAAAAAAAAAAAACCTCTTGCATAAGAAAACCTCTTTTCATGTAGGAGCCTTCAGGTTGTTTTGCTTGTGAGGATAATTGGAGGTGGAGGTATGTATCTTTGGAATTATTTTTTTTAATTCTCTGTATTTCTCCACAGTACTGCCTGATGCTTTTGTACTGTAGGGTGTTGTCACTGCTGTGCAGAGCCCTGCTGAGAACCAAGCACAGGCTTGGTTCTTGAGCCAACTTGCAGAACCTTATGTTCTGGATGGAGATGTGTCCTCTGTTTCTATATGCCTAAAATTAGTATTACAGCCACGTGAACCTACAGAGGAGCATAATGATTTCTCTGAAATACCTGGAGTAAAAGACAGTATTGAAACTATCAACTTCAGGGAAATTTAACTTGACCTGTATTGCCAGGAAATTGCTGACTGCAGTAAAATTCTGCAGGACAGAAGGTGGGTGGGTGACCAGCCTTTAACACACCGGCAGTTTTATTTGCTCCAAAAGTCACACTCGGTTAATTGTACCTTCAGGCTGAAGCTGCTGATTGTTTAATTCTCTGCTCATTCCAGGCTTGGCAGGTTTGGATTTAATGGCACTTCAGATGCACTTTATTCCTGTGCTTCTTCTAAGGCCATCACTCACCAAGCAGGAAGCCCCCGTGCTGCAGAGCACCTCTGTCTGCAGACAGAGAAACCAAAATCGTGAGCTTGCCTTTTACTCTCTTCGATCTCCTTTGCTCTGGGTTAGCTCAATGGCTTCAGAGTTCATGTGGGAGCCCACTGGGATGGTTCTTTGGAAGGTCTTGTTGAAAGCTGGTAATTTGAAACACGTGGTGTGAAATGCCCTGTGTGTGATCTCCTGCTCCCAGGAGACATCAGCACTCCTGGAACATAGCTGTCGGGTGCAGATCAGACCAGGGAAGGTTGCAGTTGAGCCTTAGTGCACATTTTTATTGCTCAGAGGTATTTTTGTTGACAGATTTATTGCCCAGTCACAGCTTTATGCAGCTAGTCTTTGGCAGTTCATTTTTCTTTATATTAAAACTGGATCATTTCAGATATTCCAAAACAAGCCACATTTTCATAAATGAAATAGCTGTCTGGTCATTTTTCACAGGAAAATAGTCCTGCTGAGTAGCACTTCTCACCATCTGAGCTGCAGAACATGGCACTAATATGAGTGAGAAAGGATGATGGATGTGTGATGCTGGTTTGGGGGTTTTAAGCTTCAATATTTATTTTCTCGGAGGCAAGAGTGATGGCTGTGAAGCCTCAATGGTCCCAGTGTGGGCTGGCCTCGTTGGTGGCGTAACGAATGCATAAGCTGCCTGCCTTGTGCCCTGAGAGGAATATGAGTGGGGAGCCAAGGCACATAAAGATGGGGATGGGTAAAGCTGGTAATATTAAAACCAAAACTAACAAGAAAAAAAAAAAAAAAAAAAAAAAAAACCCAAACAAAAAAAAACCCCAAAAAACCCCAAACCACCACCACAAAACCCACTGTGGCTAAATGTGCCAAAGATTGTGAATCTGTAGCCCTGCATCAATTCACAGGAAGCTGGGAGGAGGGAAGGAGCCTGAGCTTGGGTTGTGCCACTGTCAGACATAGGCTCTAACCACGAAAACCTCTTTCCTCTGGGCTCCTGGTGCAGAAAGGAAGGCTGAGCAAGCTGCTTAAAATCTTGAACCTGAAAGAAAAGGGACTGTAATATCTGCACAAATGAGGTCTGCTGTTCAGAGCCTGCCATTAATCCACCTCTTGTATGGAAACAGCTTTCCAGCCTTCCATGGGGGTATGGTGGTAGTGGCCTTGCAGGGATGCTGTTGCTCGTGAGCTTTGCACAGCCTTGCCCCTGTGTAGCGTGATGCGCCTTTGTCAGCGTGGAGCCCAAAGTGCTTTATACATTTTAAAGTTTCATTTGTTAGCCAAGGCCAAGTGTGATCACAGTTTCTCAGCAAAGTTTGGCATTCCACCTCTTTGAGAGAGGCTTTGAGGTGTTTGTTCTATTCACGTGGAGAATCTTGAAAGTCCTAGTTTATTATGTTTGGCCATTTAGGAGTAAAAGAATGGGTTTTCTTGCAGTGAGTCATAAGCAGCAGCTGGAGAGGTACTTCAGCAGCTGCAAACTTCTTTTAAAAAGCACCTTTTCCACAGCAGTCTTCCAGAGGCTGCAGCAGCTTTCTCAGAGGCTCTCTGCTCAGCGGCATTGGATTATTCCTTGCTCTCTGACACTGAAGTTGGTCAGATGTGAATTCTGGGGGTGTGCTGGCTGGGTGCACTGAACAAAGATGCTGCCTCTGTTCTTTTGATTTAATTTGCAGCTCTTGGCACCTTTTGGCTTATTCCCTGAAACCTGTAGGTGCTGCTGTAGGCATCTCAGTCACCTTTCCTGTGGGTGTGTGTCAGGCAGATCGGTGGAAGATTCAGCCATAGATGGGGACTATGCTACAAACTGAAGGAGGTGGTTCATATTTAGGGGAGTAAATATGTATAACTTTATGGCTACCTAATTAGAATGGTTTTGCTTATTGGGCTGTTGCTGTTAACAGAATCCTCTGTGGTGCAGTCTGTGGGGACTTTTTGACTTTGTAGGATTTTTTAAATCTTTTTTTGTGGACATGTAACAGTAGAAATACCAAAAAAGGCAGCAGCAGACCAAACCAGTGTCCATCTAACACCTTATTCTGCTTACTGCAGTGAGAAGTGTGTCCCCTCATGTGGAGGGATGTGCCAGCTCTTTTCTAAGACATAGAATCATCCAGGCTGAAAAAAGGCCTTCAAGGTCATCAAGACCAACCATTAACCCTACTCTACATGTCCACTGCTAAACTATGTCCCTCAGCACCTCATCCACATTCTAAACATGGCCAGGAGTGGTGATTCAACCACTGCTCAGACACAGCCAGCTGTGCAGTGTTACACTCTGAAGAAGTTGGGTGGTAGGAGAAGGAATATAAATGATGTTATTCTGGACCTGAACTGGGAATGTTTCTTCTCTGAATTGTATTTCAGAGCATGTGCAACTTGCATGCTACTGTTGAAGCAGATGAGTCTCAAATGCTCTGCTGGCCTCATGTCAGCTCCAGGTGTTTATCTGATCCAGCTTGTTGGTCATCATCCTAGCCTGGCTGGTGTATCCATGAGGTAAGACTCAGTGATTTCTAGGTACATTTTCCCTCAAAACTCCCTCTGAAAGTATGGAAGTGTGCATGTCCCACCTCAGTCATCCTCCCAGAGGAGCTTTTCTTAATACTGGAAATGGTGGGGGCATGGAGAGCCTGTACTGGGGCAGCAGAGTGACCTTTGACCACTGTATCCTGGATTTTCCAAGGAAGTAGGAACACTTCACACTGTGCATCTGTCTTGGGAAGTCAAAGGAACTGCATCTAGACCAGGGTCCTAGTAATGCATTTCTTTGCCTGTAATCTCAGCTTCACCACTCTGTTCAGTTCATCGTTGATAGCATGTGATAGAAGAAGCTTTGTAACTTGTCATTGACTTTCCTTGGAAGCCAAAGGAGCTTTATGGCTGTAAAGCTGCTGTTCAGAGAACAATGTAACTTCATCTGGTTATGCTCAACTGACAGCAGGTCAGCCTCATGTGCCTTGGTGCTGCCCCTTCTGTCTCCAGAGCTATTCATGGGTGCAGCCTCAGCCTTGAAGATAAGCTTGGGAAGCCAAACATTTCTCAAGATTGCAGCACAGATTCCCCACCTCCCGCGTTCCAGCCTCAACTCACAAAAGGAGATGTGCTTGTCTTCCCTTAACAAAATCGGGTTTGATTCTGTTTTTCTAAAGGGTGAAATGTAGCACTACTTTTGAGAGCTGACAACACATGAAGTGTTTAGCAGCAACTGCAAGTTGAAACCAGGCCTTATGTCTTCTCCATTTGATGAGAGAGTGGCATCATTTTCTACAGAAGGTGTTTCACCCTTGCTTTCCTTGCTGCCTTGTTTTACCGAGGACAGAAGGTTTATTTGCAGCTCTCTGACCCTATTTCATGCCTACTTTGTGCACACTTGGCAGTATGAATTTTGGGGCAGCATCTGCTGGCCCTCTGCTGACAGCATAAAGGAGCGTGTGTTGCCCCAAATGATTGCCTTTGCTTGCTTTGTACCTGGGATCTCAAACTCACACTCTCCCTCTTTCCTTGTTTGTTTTTTCTGGTCTGGTTCAACATCTGCGTTTTCACCTTGGTGCAGTTATTGTGTGTGCCTTGCAGCTGCCCAGCCAGTAGTTGAGGCTGGCTGGGAGTGCACAGAGGCAAGGGATTTATACTCCAAAGGCTGTGCCCTGCTCTTGCAACATGTCCCAGTCAATGTTGTTTGAAATGGTACTTTTTGTTAGTGGTGGTTGTTTGCCTGATTGTTTTTTTGTTTGCTTTTTTCCCCCCTACAAATTCCTTGGCTCAGGCACAGGGAAATCAGCAAGAAGGGAGGAACGCTTCTGAAACACAGCAGGCAATGCTCATGCACTCTGGATGTGTGTGTGTGTACATCACAAAATCATCAGTCATTTGGTTGTTGACTCAAAGTTATTCTGGTTTTCCAGCGCACTTGTTCCCCGCTGACTTATAGCCACAGATGGTGAAAGTAAGCTTTGCTCTTTTCAGAGTGTAGTCCTTTCCCAGATTTCATTTGGTGCTGTCTTTTGTGGTTTGATTTGACTTTTAATTTCCTCAGGGATGCTCTACAGATGGAGAAGGTAGTGCTCAGAGTGAATTTTAGCTTGATTTCTCACAATTACTTCTGATGGAAACAGTAGCATTCATCACTTCCTTTGTGTTGTCTCCAGTTGCCAGAGGATGGTTTCTTCTGGGGAGCTACGTGATCTGGAGAAGCAGCTTTAGCTGGTACTTTCTGGGATGTAGATGTGTGGGGTGGGGCCTCGCTGGGCTTGCTGAATACAAATAGAGCCATGTGGGACTGGCTAGAAATGGGATGGGAAGGCAGAAATAAAGCTTATTGCTTGTTAATTATAAAAGGCAGTTGTTAAATTGGGAAAAGTGATCTGTGAGTAATTATGACCCTTGTTCTGGCTGTATGGGATTGTGCCAAGGTAGAAGAGGCCAAAAAAGCCCAACCTCGAGCTGGAGGTTCTGGTATTTATTTAATACAGCATCCCAAGCATCATCTGCACTGCATTAAGGTACGACTGCATCTGGTTGTCCTTTTGCTTGACTTGGAAAGGAGCTGTTTGCTGTTAATGCAACAGCTTCTAGACACTGAGTGTCATTAACATTTGATCTTATAAATATATGTAGTTCTTGGGTCAGTTGAGATTAAGATTGTTTCCTTTGTCCTAAAAGACTGAGATTTTAGCTGTAATAACAATTATAGTATTTATGCATAGATAATAGATACAGTGCTGCTCTACTTCCAAAATGCAATGGAAGATGCTTGTTCTTTGAGGGTTGGTTAGTATAACTGCAAAGATATTGGTAAAGATAAGAAAAAAACCAAACCAGCATAGTTAGTGCTCTGTGTCTTCACTGCTGTCATTATTTACTGTTTAGTTTAAAACAATAAATGCATTTCTTATTATTATACAGCCAATTCATTCTCAGTGTCACTTCTGAGGCTATGTTGTTCCTTGTAAGCCTTTTACTTTGAAAAGAGACAAACATAAGCTGGACTCTAAAATTTACCCCATGATGTATTTTTTGCTTTCTGCTTGCTGAATCTCTGCCTGTGACCTGTGAACATTACAAAAAGTGCAGCTTGTTTCTGCAATTGTGGTGGGAGTGCAGGCTGACAAGTGCTCTGAGTGTCTTGATGTGAGGTACCTGTAGTGTTCTGGAAGGAACCCAAATCACTTACTTTTAAGTTGAAGGATTCAGAGTTTAAAGCAAACTTTTGCTGTCTGGTAGCAATAAGGATCTGTCTGCACTAGGAAAGTCTTCTGTGGGCCAAGTATTTCACATCTTCCCTTGCTTTCCCTCTTGCTCTATGACTTGTCAACGGGAGTTTTCAGTGATTAAACAACAACATACGCTAAGAGTGACAGCAAGAGCGTGCTAAAGGCTAACTTGTGCAAGTGCCTTGTAATTCAGAACAGCAGGGAAAGTATTTGGGTTACCTTGGATGAATAATATCAATTCATATTTACCAATTCCCTGCCAAAAACACAAGGCTGCTTTCCTGAGCATCGGGTGCTTGTGTCGGGTGTTGCGGGGGCTGCAGTTGTGCATGGCACAGGTCATCTCCTCTCCTGCCCTGATTCTTTCAACGCCTCTCAAGGTGTGCTTGGAAGAGCAAGTGATGAGAAGCAATGAGTCAAGTCAGTCTGGGTTGGGCATGCAAAATTGGAGAGAGACCTCGAGAAAGCTGGTGCTGGGTGGACATGAGGTGCAATCTCTGCTACGCAGGACTAGATGGAGCTGGTGAGCTGCCTTTCCCTGCCAAGGTTTGTGTTGACAAGTCAGAAATACTTCCAGCTGCCAGGTGGGATGACCCAGGTACGCACGTTTGACTGCATCGAGACACCTGCTCACACAAGAGTGCTGTGATGTTGTGCACACTTATGCTGGGGAGAAAGCCACAGAGGAGGGCATGAGCTAAGGTCTGGTCCTTTCATGCTCCCCTGCTTTCTGGGAGAGCAGAGGATGTAGATGATGCGTCCCTTTATTTTCAACAGGCAAAGTATTTTTTTTTACTAGAATAAATATAAAAGGAGGAAGAAGGCTTTGAGTTCCTTGTATCTTGTGTTCCTCTGTGAAGCCTGGGGTTCAAGCATAGTTGGGACAGGACATAAGAGCTCAGGGCAAAACCATCTTGCATAGATGGCTACATCAGGGTCTTATGTGTGTTACTGGTGACTGTGGGATGTTATTTATACCATTCACACATGCTGCTCATTCTGTGTTGTGAACCAACTTTGTGTCTTCAGTTGCGGTTGTCACGGCCACCTCGGAGGTGTCACACCAAGTTGAATCTCAGCACTCTTTGAAGGCCATGACATTTCCTAACAATTATGAGTAAAGCTTGCTTCAGTGATGAGGAAGAGCATTGCACTTAAAGTACTTACGGAAGAGAGTTATCAGTTGGTCTGGTTCAGGCTGAACTGTTTGGAAGCTCATAAAAATTTAAAAGGTCTTAGAAACAGGGAGGGTAAGTCCAGGTGGTAGCTGATGATCTGCTCTGAAGTCAATTGGAGCTGCTCCAGTGACTTTAAGGATGAGAGTCAATCCATTGGGACAGTCTCATGTGTGCATTGGTAATGGAGAAAAGACATTGCCTGTTTATTGTTTTATGTGGGGAAATGAAGTCTTACTGTGGTGTCAGTCTTCTGTAACAGCTTGTGTCCATGTCAATTCTTGGAAGACCTGAAATACTGTCTCTTGTTTGTTTTCAATTGGAGTTTCTTTTGGCTTTCTGCAATGATCAGGAAAACCAAAGCAGGAATTAACTAAGGTTGATTCTTGGTTTTGACTGACTTGGAGTAAAGGAGTCCTAGCCCTCCAGGACTATAGTTCCTCTTGTGCTCAAGCTGGTGGAAACCCTTGTGCTGAGCTTGGGAACAACATTATGGGTCCTAGAGCAAGTCAGAAAACATCGTGTCTGTGCTGCCCTACACCTGTGTGCTTTGGGTTTGGCTTTGTTGTACACGTGGCTTGTGACCAGAGCTATTCTCAGCTGAGGCCTTAGGGAAGAAGAGCAAAGTACTCTTCCAAAGAAAGACCCTCTCCCTGAATTTGGGAATGGTCTTTTCTCTTCCTGCTTCTGCATCAGTGTCTGTATCTTGTGTGCAGTGATGCTTGCCTGATGTTTGTACTTTTTTTCATTCCTGCTGTTAGGATTGTGTTTAGTAGAACACTCTCTTAATATTATTATAATTTTTATTTTTATTTTTAATAGGTATATTGCAGTGGATCTGAAACCAATATAAGAAATAATTGCTCCTGGGAAGAGAAGCCTCCCTGCAGGGCCAGCTCTGAAGATGTGGACTGCCATTGTGTTCTTCCCACTGATTTCTTCCTGTTTATGTGAACACAGGTTTTCTGTCCTGAAAGGCAGAGGAGTCCATGTAGTGCAAATAAACAGGCTTACAACTGAAGAGCAGTGCAGGCAGACTTGTCAAAGCCCAGGTGCTTCAGGTGAGGTTCTTGTCCCTTAGCTGGAATTCCAGCTGGGTTTTCTGTTCCTTAAAGATCTCCTCTGCTCCCCTGACAATTGTCTGTAGTAATGCCAGTTGTTTATGGGCATTTATAGTTATGGCTTCTCTGTTCAGTCCTGTGGTGCTAAATAACTTCTGAAAGCTTTGGTGAAATTGAATCCAGAGCAACCATTTCCCAGAGCCCTTCTGGCTTCTGTAAGAAACTGCATGCATGTGCACTGGTAGCCTGCAAGTGCTGTTAGGTCACTTGAGTTGAAGAATGGTTATTCCACACTGCCAGATCTTTGCAAGTGAACACTGCTGCTGCAGACAGCTGCACTGGAATGGGCAGTCATTGCTCACTGGTATTTATGTGTGTGGTTTCTGCCTGAGAAGAAAGCAGTTGTATCCTGCAACCAAGCACAGGGTTAAACAAGTATGGGAAGATAAGAGCCTTCTGCTGTCTACCTCTGAGATGTCTTTAAAAAGCATTAAACTTCCATATGAGTCTTTCAGAGTTGTTCTTATGAAAGACCCTATCTTGTCTAGCCACTTATGAAAGACCCTATCTTGTCTAGCCACCTGAGAAACCTTTTATCACCTACAAACAACTGGTGATGCTGTGGTGAAGATGAGACCTTGGCTTAGGTTGATGAATGTCTGACAATCACATGGATAGAAACATCGTTGCTGACTTCAACAAGGTTTCCTTTTTCACCTTGTGTTTTCCAGATGTTTTGTACAGAGCAAGTCTGGTGGAGTGTTTGGGCAGAGGGGATTGAGCCTCTAGAGTTAGTTGACCTGTAAAACATCTTCAGGAAACTGCTTAAAACTCAACCCAAGAGCACAAACTTTTCCATGTTTTACACTCTGTATTAAACCCACCAAAGCTATTTAATTCCTGTTTGTTACTTGGTCAGTCCATTGTACTACCTGGTGTCAAGAGAGATGTAAGATACAAACTCTTGACATAAATGTATAGTCGTGTGCAGAGACCATCTGGAGAGGACTTGGAATGTCTTTTTTTTTTTTTTTTTTCTGATTAGCTGTAGGTTTTATGATCAGCTTTCGTGCTCTCATTCTGCATTCCCACCTTCCCCAAGTGTATTTATTTTTGCGCTGTTGTTCATTACAGACATGAGGCCTGAGGCTTTGATGTCAGCATAGTTACACCTGTCAGTAAAGGAGCAGTGGTTGTTATTTTTAAAGGTATTATAGTGTTAAGTTGCAGGCCAGGGTTGCATGGCAAGATGTCTTCATAGCTACATTGCTCGGAGAAGTGGAAAAATAACATTCCTAGCTGGTTAGGCTCTCTTCTGTAGATGTAATTTATATCCTTGCTGACATAACCCTACTAACTTGGAGAAATAGAGCAACTGTCACAAAAAGAACCACCTTTGCCATCACAGTCACATCTCAGGTGTTCCCTGCAGTACAGGGAACAGTTGCTGGTCAAAGCTGTTCCAGCATCGCCTTCAAATATCCACATGGGAGACCAGGCCCTGTAGTTAGCAGCCTAACATCTCACAAAACAATTGTACCAATATGAGACAGTTTGACACTTCAATTACGTGCTAATAAAAGCAGCAAAATTCCCCAGGGCTGACAGTATGGGCTGTAGCTCTAACTTCTGTCTGTTGTCTAGTGCAACGCGTTCAGGTCTTCAGGTGCTGCTAGGGTGATACACGTGATGGAGAAAGCTCCCATCTTAGCAAACATCAGGCAATTCGGGATTCCCAGATGCCTGGTGAGCACAGTGAAGCTGTGCTGGGAGGTGAGATAAGCTCGTACTCTTCCTTTTGCATCCCCAGCCATGTTCAGAGCTCTGAACTGTAGTGCACCCTCTTTGTCCCTGTCTGGCTGAGAGAATTGCTGCTGTTAGGAGATGTTGGTGCCAGAAGACAAGCAGGTAGATGGGTTGCAGCTGCTATGTTCATTTCATTGGCCTTTGGGTTATTTTCACTAAGGCTGAGTGAGGATTCTTTAAAGCCAGAATTTCCAGCTGTCAGGGTTGGGTTTTTTCTTTCAATTCTTTAGTTACAGCCATGGAGCAGTGTGTTCAGTGTACTGCGTGTAGCAACCCATTGTCACTGCTGTTTTCAGGTAACCATCGCTGTAACTGGTCTGTGCCCTACCAGAATCACTGCATGCTCTTGCAGTGTCACCAGCTGAGAATATGCCAGAATGCCAGAGAACAGGACATCAAAGATCTGCTTGGAGGTAATGCCATGCTTCAGGCTCCTGCTAAATCCAGGTTCCCAGTCCTTTTGCTTTAAATGTCTACCTTTAGACCTTCAGCTGAGCAAGGTGGATTGTGAAATGCCTGCAGGATGATTCTGTAGGTAAAGTGGGTTCACTGGAAAGTCTTTCATGGGCCTCCTTAAGGATTCTGGGACTTCCACGTGCATGATGTGTCTTTGAGTAACTTCTGTAACCGTGACTGAGTAACAGTTTGTCTCCGTGTTGAAGACATTGCTTCAAGCCATTTGCACTCCACACGCTGTCCTTTGGAAAAT
This sequence comes from Megaceryle maxima, assembly GCA_024605025.1. Taxonomy (NCBI): domain Eukaryota; kingdom Metazoa; phylum Chordata; class Aves; order Coraciiformes; family Cerylidae; genus Megaceryle; species Megaceryle maxima. Next base: position 42,872 of record JANHGN010022732.1, on the reverse strand, counting down.
AAAAGCTTAACAGATGTATTTATATTTTTTAAGAAAAAGGAGAATGTCTTGGCATTGTTTTTACTGAGATTGCCAGGATTTTGCACCAGAGGCAGAAGGCTGCCTCTTTAATCAGAGCAGCCTGAGCAGCAATTGCTCATGGTGACTTTCCAGTGCCAGGGTCTTCAATTTTAATTATGTGTCATAATAGCAAAATGGAGTGTTTTTGTAACTGATGAATCAATCTTCTAAAATATCTATCAAGAGCTTGCTGTACCCAAGTTTAAAAAAAATAGTTTGTCCACAGCTCTTTTGGCTTGGAAAAGGTTTTCTCTGCAACGCAGCAATCAGACCTTTGATAAGCAGATGGGATTTATGTTGCTATAAATCTAAATCACTAGAAGGAATTTCTCCCAAAGTATGAAGGTGTAAGTGGAAATTTTCCCCTCAGTTTTGAGGTGAAAGTTAGGAATCTAAGCACGAAGGCTTTGTCGATGCTGTGAGACTTCGAAAGCATGAGCTGCCTTCTTGGGAGCTGACAATCATAATTCTGCTCCTGTTGATAATGTGCTCCTGCCATGTACCTCTGTACTTCAGTACCTTCCTTTTGGGGAATTAGTTCCCTGGTTGGGCAAATGCCAGAGGCCTGTGGCAAAAAAACCAACCAAACAAAAAACCCCGGAGGGATTATGTGCAATAAAGGCAGGGGTCTGAGTTTTCATGTTCTTGCTCACTTCAGGACTGATTTATTCCAGTTGTACTACATGTACTGCAGAATACATGTCCTGGTTTGCGTGGTGTTGGTAAGAGGTCAGATTTGAGCTTGAGTTTTATTCTTATGAAACTAATTGGTTTTGTCTTTTTGAAGATATTGTCAGTAGGAAAAAGGAAACAGTCCTGTTTCACCACCAAAGTGATCCACAGAAGAAAGAGAGGATGGTGGATGCACGGGTTAACCAAAACAATGTAGAAAACCTGTTTTCCTCAACTGCTTGGACTCGCAAGGTTCACTTGAGGCATTTGCTTGAGACTGGGAGTAAAGATGTGACAGAAAATGCAAACAAAACAATTTCAAGCAATGTGTCCAGCACCACAGTGTCCAGCACCACAGTGTCCAGCACCACAGTGTCCAGCACCACAGTGTCCAGCACCACAGTCACAGCCATAACAAATGTAAAAAACACAGCTGTCCTCACTACAGATTATGAAACAACTGCCAATGCCTCAAATGGCCCTGGAGGTTCTAGTCCCCCTGCTGAAGGCATGTCACCTGCTGCTTCTTCTCCCACTTCTGGTAACACCACTGCTTCCACTTCCAGCCATATCACCACGCTTGTGACTACCACTGCAAAATCAGGCAACAGTAGCTCTGTCTCGGTATTGTCCTCCACTTCTGCTTCTACTCCGGACACTGTCATTTCTGAAGCAGGAACAAAAATGCCTCAAACAGAGCAGTTTAAACCTGCCCCTTCCACCACCAGCACTCTCCACTCTGGTAGCCCTGCTACTGTCGGAGCTGGCCCAAAGACCCTGAGGACAACATTGACCACCCTCATGCCCCAGGGTGCAGGAACATCTGTGGCTTCCACTCATGCCACAGCACTCGCCCCTTTGGAGAGTTCACACTCTACAGGTTCACTGCTTGTCACTACATCACTGTATCCAGAGCCAGAAGTGAGCACCACAACATCCTTGAGTAAATCAACTTCTCTTCTGGGCTCTACAAGAGCTGCTACAGTTTTCCCTACAGCCTCTATGACCATACTTACCACAACTGGGCAGGGGATAAAGTCAACATCTCACGTTGTTTCAACAGCCATGGCTCCAGCAGATGCACCCAAAACAACAGCTTCAGGCCTTGCAGCAACTCGGGACAGAGGAGACGAGTATCTTCTCATTGCTGCCGAGCCCCTGACTCAGTACTTAGTGGATAAAAGTTTGCTTCTTGCAGTGCTTTTAGTTGGTACATTTTTTTTCATAACTGTTATAGTTCTTTTCCTTATGCAGGCCTATGAGAGCTACAAGAAGAAGGATTACACCCAAGTGGATTACCTGATCAATGGGATGTATGTGGACTCGGAGATGTGAGAGGGTGGGGATAAAACAGTGGGCAGAGAGATGGAGAGGAGATTGAAAGCCTGCCTGACTTGTTTTTCTTTCCTGTTTGCCTATAACACAAACTGAAAGTGCTTCCAAATTTACTTCTAGTGCAATTGAGGAGAAATGCCATGTACTGTATTAAGGAAAAATAATAATTTTTATTCAGCTGTGCAATAGGTTGTAAAAAAAAAAAAACCAAACCAGTCATTTTTAAAACTTCCATAATGCACAATAGCTTTGGCCATTATGTTTCATTGCAAAACAAACCTGCCAAGGGGTAAACCGTCATCCTTGGAAAACACCCTGGCCCTTTTTCAACTGTTTACAATGCAAGTTCCTTGTGTTTAATTTGTTTCATGTGTTCTCCTCTGAAAACAGAGCAAAGGAAGCTTCTGCCTTTTGCGAAGTGCTCTGAAATCACCAGGTGAGAGGTATTGCTGCAACAGGGAACTTCTAATCCAATGCGTGTCCTATTTTCATATGCTTCTTGCTTGTAAAGAGGTCTGTTTACAAGGCATTGCAAACTGTTCACTGCTAACCAAGGTAACTTCATCGTGGAGCAGATTACTGTGCCTCTGCAGTTAAATGATCTTATTTTTATATTCACTTAATAAATGGAGCCCTGGAAGGGCATATCTTGTTGCATTTCTGTTTTCCTTCGTGTCCCTGCTAGTTTAGAAGCAGGTAAGTGGGCTTTTGGGGCTTAAGCACATCATCTCTACTTCAGTATTCCAAGTATGAGGGCTTTGATGACCTCACTGGAAGTATAAACATGTGAGGGAAGATTGCTGATCATCTTCCAGGGTACTGCTGCTGTAATTTCAGAGCAGTGTGCTGCCAGTCTCCCAGGTATGCTTCACTGCTTATTATTTTTAATGCATAGAGCACCGGGTTCTGGTTTGGGTTTTGTTCTGCGTTTAGAGCCAGCTCAGAGTTGCTAGTAACTTAAAAACCTTATTACACATGTAGTTGCAGCTCACCTCCTAAATTAGCGTGGACATTAGGAAAAGCTTCCCTGGAAGGGTTGTTAAGCAGTGGAACAGGCTGCCCAGGGCAGTGGTGGAATAACCATCGCTGGAGGTGTTTAAAAGACAGAGAGATGAGGTGCTGAGGGACATGGTTTAGTGGTGGGATTGGCAGTGTTAATGGTCAGACATGATGATCTTGAAGGCCTTTTCCAGTCAGAAGGATTCTGTGATCTGCAGTTGAGTGAGTAGAAAACACTTAATTTTTGGCAAGTATTCTTCAGTGATTGATGCATTGTATTTGAATGACACACAGAAAGGTCTTCTGTGTTGTTTGGTTTTTTAACCAGATTGGTAGCTTGTCTCTCATTTTGAATTACTTGGCTCTTCTTTAATCCTGCTTGCATGTAATCTTGAGGCTGATGATAAGCCAACCTCAGAATTTGAGCTGTTGGGTTTCAGTTTGGTTGTTCATCTAAATTCTTTGGCTGTTTAGAATTTGGAGGGAGTCTTTACCCTGGAAGAGGCTACTTCGTAGACTTCTTCTTTTAGCTGAAAGTGCTATGAAAATAGCTTCAAATACCACAAGCAGCAGTGGAGTTAATGGCTTGTTGGGAAGAAATGGTCAGGAGGTAGTTTCCTGAATCTTATTGCAATATAAATTTTGAGGACAAAATTTCAGGAAGGCAAGTTTTTTGAGGAAATGAAAGCGATTGTTTTGGAAGCAAGATGACTGGGTTGTCAGTGTCAGGTTGTGTTTTGCAGTGCTTTCACCTGGACCATGTCTGCACACCAGTAGGTTAGAGCATCTCTCTGGGTAAAAGGATAGCATGGTTTTGGGAGTATCCCTCCTTGGCAGGCTTGAAATATAAGCCCTGGAATTCACATGATGTTTCCTAGAGGTTGGGGGCTGGAGTTTGAGGGACTGAATTTTCTTGTATTTTAAGTTCTCTTTCCATTGGTTTCCCCTTGGCAGAAGGGAACCAGACCCCGATTTCTGCCATCTTCCAGGAGCTGCCTGCATGCAGTTATCTGTGCAACAAGGTGGAGAGTTGCACCCTGTTGAGATGCTTGGGACTATTCTCCTTTCAGCACAACTGTTCTGAGCTGTGGGCAGATGTCAGGCAGATGCTGCTCTACAACCACAAAGTCCAGAGACTTATCTTTACATCGGGATCTTAGGTTTCATCATAATTGCAGATGAGTCACTAACCACAGACCCAAGCATGTGGTCTTGGAGCTCTACTCCAGATACTGAGATAAGAGCTGTCTCCTGGACTCCCTGCTGTCTCCTAGTTAAGGAGATGGGTGTTACCTGAGATTCAGCTCACTACTTCTCCTCCTCATTTAGGCATCTCAGATAAATGGTTTCATTTCAATGGGGTGAGTCCAAGCAATTCCTTATAGTTTAACCCTGACTGTGTGAGTGAATTCCTGTCTGTAGAAATGCCTTCCTGCATAAAGGGTTGGTGTTGCAGCTGTTCTGCTCATGCTCTGCAATGTTTTATTACCTTTCTAAAGTTGCCTGAGCTGCTTCCACAAAGGCAGACTATGATCATCAGACTTGTAATTGCTTATCCTGGAAATGGGGTCATTTTTGGATGAGTTTTGCACTAACTATGGCCTTGTTTCTTTTGGTCTCCATGGATCTCTCCATAGAGCCAAAACTGGGCAACAGATTCCGTGGAGTGGAAGCTTGTGAATTTGCATTGTTTTTTATTTTCTTCTTTGAAAAGATATTAGCCTCTGTACTGATTTCTTGGAGGGAGTAGGCAGGGAAGGGAGAGGAAGGGGGCATTACTTAAAACTCTGAAAGTCTTTTCTAAAAACAGAAACTTTCTAAGACCGGTTATTAAAAACAAATAAACCCCTTCAGGGATAATTTAAGTGGGTATGATATAATTACAAGAGTTGGAATTGGCTTGCAATTCTTAGAGTCTTAAGGAGTTTCTCATGGATGCAGTAAGAATGTTACAACTATATCATGGCTGAAAGAAAACACCACCATAAAAATCTTTGTGGCTTCTTAACAGGTTCCTACAGGAAGGTGAGTACTCATCAGAAGCTTGTTGTAGTTCCCACAGCCCATGTATGTTTACATCCAGGTCTCCTCTGCAGATACTGGCACAACCTGTCTTTTTTGTTCTTATTTGAGTTACTGCATTGCCAGCTGTGAGTTACATTCTCAGCAGAAATGGAGCTTTTTAGTCTAGAGCTGAGCACCACAGCAAGTCTGCATTTCTACACACAAGGTGGAGATCTTTGTGCTTACCATAGGATGGTTTAGGTCACAGAGACCTTTCAAGGTCACCAAGTCCAACCCCCCCTGCAGGGAGCAGGGACATCTGCAACTAGAGCAGGTTGCTCAGAGCCCCGTCCAACCTGACCTGGAATGGTTCCAGGGATGGGGCAGCCACCACCTCTCTGGGCAACCCGGCCCAGTGTCTCACCACCCTCAGTGTAAAAAATTATTCCTTATATCTAGTCTGGGTCTCTCCTCTTTTACTTTAAAAACCATCACCCCTTGTCCTATTGCAACAGTGCTCAAAGTGCAGTGCTAGTTGGACAAATGTCAAGTTGTTTTTTCTTTGCTTCCCAATGGTTTTCTCTTGTACTATCTCCGTTTAGGCATTAAAAAATACAAACACTGGGCTGGAGCCTGACCTCTGAAAGTCAAGGTGTGTTTTCTGGCCTGTACATTGAAACCCAATTGTCAAGATTTGGCAGCTTTGCTGATTGAGTTTTGCATCCAGCTGCTCATGAGCACTGAGGAAGGAGAGCGGTGGGACTGTGGAAGGTGGATTGCAGTGAAGCCCTCTAAAGGGCTCTTCTGTAGCAGTGGCTTGATATACAAGTCTGAAGCAATTAGGATTTCTTCCCTTTGGTCTCTTTTTGTGTGACCAGCAGCAAACATTCACGTGGTTGTTTCTACTTTCAAGCCGTTGTTTCTGTCTGGGCTAAAGCCATCCTTCTAGAATGGCTTAGCTTTTTGAGGCTGCAAATGGTGACGAATCAATGGTGTTTCATGGTGCAGTGTTGCAAGAGTTAACAGTGAGTATGTTAGACAAGGAAATGCAACACCTTTGAAAGTTTGCTTGCAGAATTCACAATATAACAATAGACGGGGTCCTACCAAGTTATCTAGAAGACATCTGCCAAAGGACTGCCAAAACCAACATTCTGCTGCTGTGAAGCATAGCGTATCTGACGCACGCTGGGCTTCAACCTGTTGCGTGGCCTCTTTCTCAGTAAAACACAGGAACATCCTGGAATTAATTTTAGATGAGATTAATTCTAAATGCCACCTCCCTTTTAGTTAATTGCCTGTATTAGAAGTGTGTTGTTCTAGACAGCAAAGAGGAAAGGAAATAATGGAATATTAAAGCATTTGAAGGAAGAATAGGAATGAAGAATGGTTTTGACAGCAACTGTGAGTTTGCAATATGCTATGTTGTGTCAAGAGAATGGGGGAGCATGTGTGGAAATCTTAAGCATGACCTTTTAAACAGCTAATGCACGCTGTCAGAACATGGCCAGGGAGCTCTGGAAACAGAGGTGTCATGAAGTTCACTTCTCTGGACTTGTCCAGTGGCTGCTCATTTCTGACATCAAGAAAGAAAACCTGAGCCCTGTCCTGCTGAAGCATTTCTGAGGGCTTACTCCACTGTGGATTCTCTAGTGTGCAGTAAAGCCCAGTTCATTTTGCAGCATCTCCCTGGACCAGGGAAACTCTAGTTGTCTCCTTAAGTCTCATGACACTTTGTTACCTTTGAACTTGACCAAAGTTGACCTGTGGGTTCAAAACCAAATCCTTTTGTCCTGCACAAAGTATAAGCTTCTAAATTTGTGCTTTTCTAGAAGAAACCAGGCAAAACAAAATCAAGTGTAGAGCTGCAGTGATTCCCATCTGCTAGGAGGCTTGAGTAGTTCAGGGTTAGGGATCTGCTTTGACTTTTTGGTCTTGCTGGATAGTTACTTATTGTGGGCAAAGCTCATCTTTGCTCTACAGCATTTTGGGTCGACTCCCTTGTAGTTTCATGTCCTTGGACCTTGTCTCTGTGCTCTTGCCAGGCCGGGAAATGTATTTAGTGCAGTCCTGCCTTGGCTGAGAGATGCCAGCAGGTTGTGCTGCGGGGCAGCTCTTCTGGAGCTCTCCTGTTCAGCTTCCTCTGGCAGGGAAACCCCTAAGGCTCTGAGTAAAAGTGTCTCCACCTGGGGCTTCCTGGTTAGCCCCGGATGATGTGCAACTTGTGCTTTGACTGCAGTTATGTTTCAATCATAAAGTCTGTTTGAAGGAGAGGTCCTTTGCTAGCATGCAGAACTTGACCAGCATCCTGCTGATCCCAATTAAAAAGACTAAAGTTGTTTGGATGGAATTGTACAATCTGCTTTAAAAAGCAAACAAATAACTTGTCTTCATGAAAAGTAGCTAAATTTTTTAACCCCTTCAAGCTGGAACAGGTGAAACAAATTACACTGGTTTGAGGGTTATGGAATTACGCAAGTGGTTCCTGTTCTTTACTGCACGCAGCTGAAACTGTAGAGCCCAAGCTTGTTAAAGCTGTTAAATCTTTCCACTTAACTCTTAGAGCAGTGAGGAATGGGGAAGAAAGGAGGAGGCATTTTTCAGCTTGAAAATGCTCACACTTAGAAGTGACTATTCATGCTAGCTTAAAAAATAAAAATAATTTAAAAAAATGATTCAAGATTTAACCAAATTCTGGAGTTAGTTTAATCAAACTCTGCTCTAAGGTTGTGAGATTTCAGCCACTGCTGCAGATTAGAAGGTGAGAATTTTCCAAAGTGTCTAAACAGGGACATAAAATCCCAGAGCTATGTTGTGATTTCTCATCTGTGCCTCCCCCCACCTCTGCTGTAGGCACGTTCCTGAGCAACTTTGCTCATCCTTGGTCAATGGAGCTCAGCTAGGCCAGCAGCTGAATAATGATTAATGTAATCTGAACTGTGGGGCAGAAGTTCCTCACACTCTTGGGAAATGGAGATGCTTTTTCCCCACAGTAAGGGCATGGGGAGGTGCATGGTGGCTGCCAGCTGGTCCTGCACCCTCCTGGCATCAGGTGATACCAAGAATATCCTCAGTGTAGTGTGGCACCTTGTGTGATCTGGGTGTTGCCAGCAATCAGGTGAGCATGTAAAGTGCCAGAAATCTACATGAATGTGCTGTGTGCTTCTGACCAGCTCAGTTACGGGGACCTGTTGCTAGTAGAAGACAGTTCTAAACTGGTTCCTCCTGTGTGCATCCTGGTGGATATTCCCAAGAGTGAGAGATTGGCAGCAGCACTGTGTCTAACGTCTACAGATTCCAGGCAGAAAGGCTGTCTGTGTAGGATAAAAGCCAGCTCTTCTATCTCATTCTCTTGTTTGCTGGGTCAAAGTGCTGAAGGCATTTTTTTATTATTATTATTTATTGATTTTTAAATATATGTCTTCAGTATTTAGACTGTGCTTTAGTATTGGGCTAAAGATCATCAGGAAATAAATGAGCTTCCCTTGACTAACTGGAGTGGGTCAATTTTCACTGGAGCTTTTCCCAGTGCCCAGTCCTCAGCATCTCAGAGAGGATTGGGCAGGTTCCTGTGGTCCAGAACTACATCTGAAATCTCTATGGAAAGTTTTGCACTTTGCTTTCTACTTCAGTCTGCAAGGAGAAGCAGGGAGACTCTTCTGCAGGAGAGAGCAACCTTGTCCCCCAGCAGTTTGTGACATGCAGTCTGCATCCCCTTTTGAAGGAAATGGTGAGCCTCATTAACATGATCTCCGTGCCTCTCCTAGATCACACACAGCCCTGGGGTCTGTTTGTAGCCAAACATAAAGCTTTTCCAAAAGATGTTCTCAGCAGTTGAAAACCATATGCATGTGAACAAAAGCAGGAAGGGGAGAAGTGTCTGAAAGGGATGGAGGGCTCCACATGGGTAGCAGATGCATGCGGCTTGCACTGGGACAACCCGTGAGGTTTTTTTTCCCAGCTGTGAGCCTTGGGTCTGCCATCAGCGTGTGCGGAGCTTGGCAGAGTGTCCTTTTCTTTGAATGTTTGCAGTTTTGTTAGCCAGCAGGGACTTCTGGAAAATGTTAGTGAGAGCTGTCAGGCTCTGTAATGGTCTCCCAAGGGAAGGATTAGCAGCCCTCCAGGAGTTCAGAGCCTTGCAAGCTAATGTAGCACTGGAAAAATGCTGAGGATGAATGGGATGACCTGAGAACTCTTCTGTGAAGAGGTAATGAGCGATGGAAGAAATCAGATCAGTTGGTGAGAACTATGTGCCTGCTAAAGGAGAAGAGAGACCAGGCATTCTCATGAAAAATAGTCCTTTCTGAACTGGGCTGGGCTATTAGTCTTCATGCTTCTGGGCGTTCATCATTGCTGGACAGATGAAAGAGAAATGCACCTCTGCATACGTTTGTACAGAGCTGTCTGCAGAGGGAATTATAAACCAGAACAGAAGTATTCTCTGGGGTACTTGATGTTAGTGCTGAAGAGATGTCGTTACCCCACTGACTTGAGCTGAAAACAGGTAGCAGGGTCACGAAGACAGTTTCTGGCCACAGGACCATGTAAAGGTTTGCTTCACTACCTCATCCTTTTCCTAGCTCAGCTTTAAAGCTCTTTGCAATGGCCTCTCACTAGAGAGAGCACTGCAGGGCAAGGTGAGGAGGCTGCCTCATCTCCCTGGTCAGGTACACAGATACCCACTGTAGCTGCTCCTCCCCACCCTGCAACATCTGTGCATTCATGCAGGCACATGGAGGTCTAGGAACTGTTGTCCCACAGTGGCAGTGGGTGAAGCATAGATACTTCAAAGCCAACACAGATGTCCCTGCTCTTTTCAAATGAAAATGCAAGACCTCTCCTGTAAAAAAAAAAACCAAACAAACAAAAAACCAAAAAAACAACCCATGCATGAGCTGTCTCAGGGTTTAATATTCCTTCATGTCTTGCTGTTTCCTGCCAAAAGGGTGCCACAGGAAGCAGGGAGGCTAATCCTTATTCTGAGATTTATTACCCCACACTCCCCCCTTCCCCCCCTTGTCACTGCTAATTAAAACTAAACTCCATTTACCAAATGACCACGTACCTTTTGCAGGGCAGCCACGTGCTGTGTGTTTGTTCTGTCTCCCTGGGTTTCCTGGTCATTCCAGTGAGTTGAGGAGGTTGTGATGTGGACTGCACTGTGGAGGAGCTTTAAACCCAAAGTAAAAGTGGGTAGGGGCAGATTTAACTGCAGTGTGCTCTTTAACTGAAACCTGGGCTGGAGCTGACCTGCCTTGCTATGCTGCGTGGGTTAGGTAGGGATGCAGCCTGCATCCTTAACCCACTGCTGGAATATTTACATAGAGGAGTTCAGCCTCTCATGACCTTTTGGCTTGGGCCACTCATGTGCCATGAGAGAGAGGGTATGGCAGGAGCACTGGTGTCAGTCCTTCTGCCAGGCTCTCATGCTCCTGACAGGTAAAGAGTCACTGGGCAGGAGACAGGAGTACCTCTGGGGAAGGTGGATTTTAAATCGCCTCACCTTGCCTTGTGTTTGTCCCCTTGCTTTAGCAGCCTGGCTGAAGGTTTTTTTCAGTGCAGATTCCTCTTGTTCTGTGCTTATGTAGGCTTCACAAGAGACCCCTGCCTCTAACAGCTGGCTTTGAATTGCCCTGATGGAGCTGGGCAAGGGTGTGGGACAGATGGAGCAACCTGTCTTCTCCAGGGTTTCCAAAGTGCCTGGCCAATGCATTTGCTGTCATGTGCTGGGAATCTGCTGCAGCATCATCCATCTGAGCCAGCAGAACCTAGAGAAAAAGGGGTGTCTTAAGAGAAGGGCCACTCTAGTGAGCACTCTGGGCTGATTTGCTGAAACAGCTTGGCCAAACCAAGACTTTGGGTGTTTATTTCTTTGGGACCTTCTGAGGTGCTTCCTCATACACTGGGAATCTCAATCCCAAGCTAAAGCAGGAGTTTTCCTTAGCACAGTTGCTGCTCAGCCCCGAGCAGGGTTGAGCTATGGCTGCCCTAGCCAAGCAGCAGCTGTTTTGTGTTACTGTGCCTGATAACAACTTCCTCTTCCCTGCGTGTATGCTGGTGGCTTGGCGCTTGTGGGGCTGTAGCTGCTGCCTGCCCTTGGTGCTTCTCTGGGTGTGTGCAGGCAGTAGAAGGGAGGGCAAAATGCTCGTTTTCTAGCTGTGGTGTCAGGGCAGGGTTTCTTCTGTTGGCTCAGAAGAAAAGGGGCTAGGAGGACTGAAAATGAACTGAGGGGGCTGCTCCTGCTAGCTTTTGGGCCAGCTGTGCTTGCCCTGTGGCTGTCACAGCTGCATGCACCAGAGTCAGCAAAGGGCAGAAAATGGGAGTTTTCAGGGAGCTACAGTAACAGTGGACAGCAGGAGAAAGCGGAGAGAGGTCCTTGAAGTTTCTGATCAAGCACCTTATCTGTTGGCCTTTGGCTACCCGCTCATGTCCTTGTGTGGGCAGGCTGATGAAGAGCACCAGGTTCTCCTCTTGCTTGTAAGACTGGACAGCTGGCAAAGCAGCTGCTGTGGGATGGGTGAGAGCGTGGAGGGGAGAGCAGCTGCATCTTGTTCATCCCAGATACAGCCCAGTGTGATCAAACATGCTGGTGAGCCTCGCTTCCTGATGGTGCATTCGCCGGGATGTGATGCTTGATGTCATTGCCAGCCTCTGAGGTTTAGGTGTGCCTGAAAAAGTCACAAGTGAGCTGTGATGTGTTGTGATACAGCTGCTGCATGGAATACAGGCCAGCTGAAGCCAGAGAAGATGACCCCCTTGGCTTGGTGGGCTTGGAGCTGGAAGTGGATCACTAGGCTCTGTAGTTTTCTAATGTGCTGTGTCAGTGGCAGTTTCCTGTAGTGCAGGTGACTGGAAATGGGTGACAAGTGAATTCAAGTAGCAAAAGCCAGCCTTGCTGCTCGTGCTCTGGAATACCTTACTAGTGGAGTCTATTCTCCATCCTTCAGTGGCTGTCATCCAAAGGCCAGAAGTACTTTTAGATCTTGGTAGAAAAGAGCAAGAGTTGCTTCTTTAATGTTGCACTCTCCAGAGAAGGTGACACAGGAATGTGCTACAAAGCTTTTAGCCTTCAAGTGCATAAAAAGAAGTTGACCAGCCCCTCCTACACAATATGGCTTTTATTAATTGATATTTAAATATTTTAGTCATGCTTCCCATTGCATTAGGCTGGAAGCATACATATACTGAGATGCTACTCATGGTTTGTAGAGCTTGTGACCTGCACAGACTAGACATCTCTTTGGGTAGAAAAGATAAGTGGCAACTAACTTAGGGAGGTTGAGGAGAAGAATGGTGAAGTCAAGAGATGTGGTTGGTCCTCTGCTTTTCAGCCTAGTGCTTCCTGCCCCATCATTTTCCATTGTTTTTATATGAGAAGAAGGATGCATGGTAGGGGGGGAAGGAAACAGAAGCTGTCCTGCTCTAGAGGTAGTGTCAATTCTGCTTGGAAGCTCTCCACAAGGCATCGGCTCAGCTTCAGAGATGTCAGCTCCAAATAAACCCGTTCCAGGACGTTTCCTCAGCATGCCGCACCACAGCATCTGCCTTGGCTGTTACACTGAGCAGACTGCTCCGGGCGGTTTGGAAGAGCAGCAAGCTGCCTGCCAGGAAACGCCTTCATTTTGTGGCAGGCCAGGAGAAAATGTGTCCAGGGCTCCAGTTGTTTTGCCTGTATTTCAAATCACAGGAGAAGGAACATGGTATCAAGGTTCAGCCTATCTTTAAAGGACTAGAGATGGGTCTGCTGAGTACAAGGTCCTAAACTACATGGGTTTTCATAAGAGTCTATTTCCAGCCTTGTCTGGGATGTGAGGAGCCACGGCAGGGGTGGGGAGCGGTGGGAAGTGACTTTTCATTGTCTAATATCTACACTCCCTCCACTAGCTGGGTAAGAGTCTTGTGTTGAACCTGTGTCTTCAAGTTGCTGTTCTGTCAGCTGTAGATCCCATCTGAGGTGGCACTTCATTAGGCATTTGTTCCCCAGAGGTTGTTGCCTCCTCTGTGGTATTGATTCCACTATTTCTGCTGCTCTGCTCTGTACTGAATTAACCCTGTGACTTGTTGGGGGTGGGAGAGTGTTGCTTGCTTTTTTACTTTTTCAACCCCAAAAAAATCAGGAACAGGCTGTTCTCTGGCACTATCTTCCTCTCTTTGGGTGTTGGATGCAACCTTTTCTATAAGCCACCTTCCTTTGACCTGAAGAACAGGCTCTGCAAAATTACTTTTCTAGCACTTGAGGGCCATGACCTCTATCACCATTGCTGCTCCTGAGTGGTTATTGCCTAAGAGACTAATTTCTGGATTTGTTCCTGGATTTTAAGTAGCGGATTCTGGGTAGGTTAGCTCAGCAGGCATTGATGTGATTCAGCTAATTTGAGATGTTTTCACTGGAAAACTAACAAGTCCATGTCTGAGCCAACTGTAAAAGTTCTCTTTTCTTGGTGAAGTGAGGGATTGCTCAAGACAAGGTGTCAGAGTATTTATTTTAACTTTTAAATCATGGCAACAGTTGTATTTTTCCCTGCCTAGTCACTGCCTTAAAACTAAAAAACAGCTGAACCAAACTTTCCTAAATTATCAGGCAGAAACCAGAAGGGCAGAATTCCACCTGAAAAGGTTAAAGTTTAATGAAGATGCTTACAACTGAAAAAAGCCATTTGAGAACAGAACTGTCCAAATGCGATTCTCTTCTAATGTTAATAGTAATGTGGTAGATGACCAAGGAGCATTTTATAGGTACTTCAGGTACTAAAAGATGCCAGAAGTCTGTCATGCCGCCAGGTCTTAGCAGTATAGGGCAACATTGCACAACAGCTCTTCGGGAGTGGAGAAAATTGGTTCCCGGTGAAAAATGAAGCAGAGGGAACTATAATTACTCCAGCTGGAGTATGGCCTGCCTCATAAGACTTCTAAAACTTTGCCCACTGTGAGCTGTGTCAAAAGCGGTCAGTTCTCCACTTTGCTTCTCACACAGAAAAGGAACCTCTGAGAGCAAAGATCAGCTGGCACTGTGTGAAGGTACGGAGCTCAACCTGGGAAGGGAATCATCTGGTAAATCATTCAAATGCCACCTCTGGCAGCACAAGGTATTTTATTGGCAGCTGTTGACTCAGCCTAGCTTTTGAGATCTGACAAAGATAGAGAGCCCTGAAGGGCTATGGCCATGGGCATTAATAAAGCAATTTTGTTAAGAGATAATTAAGTCACATTTATTAAATTCCTAATTAAGCAGCCAACTGTAAGGTTATTAGGTAAGGAATGCTCAGTTAGGTTTATTCACTTTCCACACCCTAGTAAAAGGTTAAAATGGGTGGGTGGGGGGAAATAAAAAAAATCCCCCAACTTCTGGAATATAATTTATATTTTAGGCGTGGTGCCTGTGGAGGAAGCAAAGACTAAAGCCTCTGCCCTGCTGAGGTGGAGGGAGAGCATTTCCACAAAGTTAGGTGCCTCCTCCTGGGAGTGATTGCTCAGTGGGAATGGATGGTACCGCAGCAGGAGCTCCACATAGGTGCTGCTCCTTGGGAACAAGAGACATGCAAATCTGAACATGGGAAGGGATCTCTGTTCGCCTCCTTTGGTGTCATAAGCAGCTTGGGTTAAACTCAGCTCTACTGTGAACCTATGGCTTCAAGTCTTAGTTAAGACCACAACCAGACCTGATCTGCAGGCTATATGATCTGGGCAGACAGAAGGAATGTGGAGTTATGAGATATTCTGCTACCTCTATTTCACAGATGGGGAAAAATAGGACCGAGGATGACTTAGGGAGACTGTAATTGAAAACTCAACTGAAGGCTTCTAAGCAACCTCCCTTAAATAGCATATCCTCCTTCTGTACTGCAAAGGCTGGTTTGTCCTCTATATGGCACATTTTGGGCTCCTCAGAACAGTTTTCTGCTCTTACATTCCATTAGCTTCGGGTCTTCTTTGCAGAATCCCAAACAGGTCAGTTTTTCTCTGCTTAAAGTGAATAACAGTGGAAAATAACTGCTGAATTGATATTTACTGACTTGGGAACATGGGAATCCAGAAAGGCAGGGGGAAGTTCCAGTGTTATCTTGAGTGGTTGTGGTTGTTTTTTGGTTTTTTTTTTTTTTGTTTTTTGGTTTTTTTTTTTTGGGACAATGCAGAGAGGAGGCTGCTGGGAGAGGGCTCCACCAGTGCCTGTGAACCTTGCACAGAGCTGGCGAGGGTGCGGCGATAGGGCGGGTTTGGCCGCACCTAGGGGAGTGGATGGTAGGCAGCAGCGTTTGGCCTGGGGCTCTGGGGCAGACTTTTAGGTGGAGCCTAATAACCTTCCATTCCTGCTTCTCCTGGTTTACCCACAGCAGTCCTGGGAGCAGTGCTGGGTTTACCTCCCAAACTGTGCTCCTTTCCTGAAAACTCTTGGAGCCTGTCACCGAGATATCCATCTTACTACGGGGTTTACCTTCCCTCTCCTTTATTTCAGAAGGGATGGACACACAGGTGTAGACACCTTGTGTATTTGGACTGCTTATGGGCACCTCTGATATTTAATTTCTATTGTTTAACTGTCTGGTTCAAGCTCCTCTGTTTTCCAGAAGCAGATGACAAAATTGCTGATGGAGTTATTGGAACAGTTAATAGTCTGGGGCACTGGCTGATGTCCAGGTTTAGCAACTGTTAAACTGTGGCTCAGGGCAGTGAATTCCAGTCCAAGCTCTTTAAACACCTGGCCTGGCTAGGAGGAGTTGTTTCTTTCAGCAGTCCCAGAGAAGCAGTTGGAGTTAGGAATATGAACTTTCCAGATCAAGTGAGGATTATTTTCCTCTCATGCACGCACTGTGGCTGGAGATCACATCCAGGGCTATCAGGGATCAAAACCAAGACCGAGGGATAAAAGTGACAGGTTTGTATGTACACAGCAATGAGCAGTTTATTAACTGTTTGCACTCCACTTTTGTCCATTCAGCCTCTCCCGGTTCCCCTCTTTTACCTCCCATTCTGCCATGAGTTCCTCAGCTTATAACAGGACCTATAGCATTAATGACATTTTCAGCCAGAACTGAGTCTGCTCCTTGCTGTCCTGAGTCCAATAAACTACTGTCATCAAGTTTCAGGCTTTCCCTGGCTTGTATAATTTTGAGAGGCCCCTTCTCACAGGCTGGGCTTTAAGGATGGCAGCAAGCTCAAGGTGGTCTTAAACTCTTAACACAGATCACAAAAGAGAGCTAGTGGCATGGATGGGCTTGTATAAAGCAGGATGAGGCTCAAAAGCATAGGGCTTTAGAGCAAATTTCCAGCTAGTTTTATAATTTTCAGTATCTTTTGCCCTTCACCATTGTAGATCATGAAGGTCAAAGCAGGCTGGTCATGCTGCTTTGCTTTACCTTGCCCAGCTCAGACAGTCTCAATGAAGATCTAGGTTACGAGGTGAGTTGTGAAGATTAAATTCTGAGAATGGGGTAGAGGCACTGTGGTGTGAAGCAGTTTGTGTTGTCTCATCACTTGTATCTAGTCCAGCTCTGGATTCACCTTCAGACCTTCTTTAAGAAATCAGGTCTGGTCAGATGAGGTGGGTGAGGGACAGGACCTGGAATTAGAGGCTGAGATTATGCATAACAGTTTTTGAAAGACTTTTTTTGGGAGAGGGGGGTGGTGACTGCAGATGGAGCCATGGGCTGCCAGGAGTCGCCCAACTGAAGGTGACAGAGCTTGCATGTAACACACAGAGCTGGACTGTGCCTTAGAGCCATTCACTTCAAAACAGTTCTGGTGTTAGCATCGTTACCAGTTGGATGAATGTAGACAAGGAGGGTGTTTCCTTTTGACTTGTCCCTTTTTCCCATTAAAGTAGCCAGACCATCAGTCAGAGCAGTATTTTCTTGGGTATACTGTATCTGGTTCCCATTAGCACCCCTAGTAGCTATTTAAGTTTCCATCAGGCAGGAAAGTGGTCTATGCAGAGGTGTGATCTTGGATAGCATCAGTCCCTTGTCTCGCAGCTGTTCAGAATCAGAAATTGTTATGAGGATATGAAATGCCTGCGAAGTGATCTATCAGTCTTGCCTCTCCTGTAGCTCTAAGTCCATGGTTTGGTAGGAAGGGATGGTCTCGTGTAGCAGGCAGGGCTGTCTTTGGCACACCAGGAACAGCAGCCAAAGCTGAAGCTTCCCTTCATATGGACTTGAATTTGCACTGGCAGAAGCTGAGGGATGCCTGTCACTTAGGTGGATTTATATTTACAAACTTGCAATGACTCCCACATACTAATAATACATTTTTTCCTTTCTTTCTGTCAAGTTTGCTGTCTCCATATGAATTCTGATTTACAGTGATGCTCTTTCTGATTATTAAGACTCCTTCTCTCTCCACCCTTCCTCTTGCCTCTTTCATAGCCTTAGCCAAAAATATTTGTCTACCACAAGCGATCAATGCCAGATTTGTTGTGTGGGCAGGACTAGCTGTGAGTAAGGGATAACAAAATAGAAAATTGATGCTTCACTATAAATAGACCTGCTGCAGAAGGTAGAAACTGGTTCCTCATGTCAAAGATAAAGGATAATTAATTGAGCAATTGGGATGAATTTGGAAAATAATTCTTGGTGAACCACATCCTTCCCGTGCTCCAAAAGGAAGCCAGAGGATCATACAGTTTTGAAGCAGGCGCATGAGTGGTGAGAGGGGATGTGTTTGCAGCTGTCGGTGGCTAAAGCTGCCCATCGTTTGGCTTTGTTGTAAGAGGCTAGAGCGTTATTGCTCATGATGCGTGTTGGCGATTTGTGAGATCTCCCTTTCTGAAAGTCTAGGAATCCGTGTGGAGCTCAGTCTCAAGTGGAACAGACAAACTTTGCAGAGAGGAAGGATGTACCAAGGTTTTTTCCTTGTCTGTTTTATCCTGGTACTGTTCCTATCATGCCCACAGTTTTGGGTAACTGTGTCTTGCCATGGCCTCAGGCAGTGCCAAACACTGCGTTTAGTGAGGACATCCATACTCTAAGACAACAAATGCTATTGGTCTGGTCCAGTGATGCTGAAGGTCACTTAAACTTGATTCATCATTTCTCACTCTGCATCAAGCCCTAAAACTTAACCAGGCTATGTTATTGCACCTACTGAAAATCATGCCGGATTTTAATCTGTTGTCCTGGAATCCTTCATCTCAGCATCATTTGACTCAAATGATGTTTTCATCATTTTACTACAACAGATTATAGGAGCTGATTCCCAATGTTTAATTATAGCTAATAGATCATTAGCTATGAGCGCCCTGGTTGCCAACATGGGGAAGAAACCTGTGCCAGAAATGTTTCTGATGCTGGGGAACTGGAGGCTGCTGGAGGACAAGGGAGAATGCCCATCTGAGTCTGGTGCACTCTTCTTTGAAGGTGATTGCAGTGAGAACAAGGGGAGAAATGACCTAAAATGCCCTGGGCTAGGGTTAACAATGTGTACTCCATTGCAGTCAGGGTTTTAGCATGTGATCACTTGAGCTTTTTATATCTTTGTCAGTGGCAATGGAAGGTCCTTTATTGCAAAGTGTAGGTGCACCTAAACTCTTGTCAAATCATCCCTTAATCTTAACACTCAACAAGCTAGAAGAAAGATATGCCTTACTGAAATCAGTAGGTGAACCAGTCACTACCTGAGTCATGGATTTCCTGTGATGATCCTATGATACCTCTGTTGTGCACTGATGACAAATTAGGCAGAGAGCTTGCCATCACCATAGTAGGGAAGTGCCTATAAATTCAATGAATCTCCTGGGCAGGCAGAAGAGAGGAATACAGGTTGGTGCCTTAACTGGGAAAGAGACCAGCTGCGACACTGTTGCAGTATCTGTTGTGCCAAACCTGCATGATGGGGGCTGGCCAGATAGTACATGTGCGAGGCAGCTGTCAGCCTACGCACAGCTCTTGACAAGCAGCAGAGCAGTGTTTTTTGCCTGGTGGATGTGAAACAGGGGAGCTACAGCGTTTTTAACTGTGGAGGTCTCACAGTGAACAAGGGATATACATCACTGGAAAAAGAGTTGTATCAATTCTGCTTTTTCTCAGATCATAGAATTGCAGAATCAGAATGGTTTGGGTTGGAAGGGACCTTAAAGATCATATAGTTCCAACCCTCCTGACACGGGTACAGACACTTCCCACTAGACCAGGTTGCTCAAGTTAACATCCCACCTGGGTTTGAACTCTTCCAGTAATGGAGAATCCACAGCTTCCCTGAGCAAGACAGTGTCTCACCACCCTCAGAGGGAAGGACTTCTTCCTCATTTCTATTCTAAATCTCCCCTCTCCCAGTTTGAAGCCATCACTCCTTGTCCTATCACTACAAGCCCTTGTGAAAAGTCCTTCCCTATCTTTCCTGTAGGCCACCTCCACTTTATGTATTTAAGGTGTTCCGCCATATGGTCGTCTTTTCTTTTTTCTTTCTTTTTTTTTTTTTGTGAGGCAAAACAAGTGTCTTCTTCCTAACATTTTTTCTTGATCACAGTTCCTAAACTACTGATAATATTAGTTTTCCTTTAACTAGATAACATTTTGGGTGAGAGAATTGGGAGAGGTAAAAACTCTGCTAAGGTAGATATTTGTAATTGTTAAAAACCACTTTATACCAGCTCATACAAACCAATCTAGCCCAGTGTCAGGTGTCTCATATGGACAGTAATGAATAGGGAAAATAGAAAAATTGGGATATGTTTACTCCATAAGGTGCTCTCAGCTTTCAGCAATCAAGTGGTTTAAAAACTTCCTGAACTGGAGGTTACAACTATATCATCATGTTTAATAGACCCTGATGGACTAATTCAATTGGCTGAAAAAGAGGTTAGGCAAATTTTATGGTTAATCTTCAAAGCATCTGGTGACACTGAGTTCCTCTGTTTATGCACTATCCACACACACAAAAAATATTTCCCACAGCTTGTCTCAGATGTGTTGGGCAATTTAACCACTGCTCCCACCACCCCCCCTCCATCCACTTTTCCCCCAATGGCTCTTGCTTGGGAGGAAGAGCAAGTGTTCTCCATATCGTTCAGATTTGCACAGACCAGGGGCAGCATGGTTGGTTGTTGTTTGCTTTGTTTTTTTCCCAGTACCAAATGTATAATCACTCCTGAAGTCCTAGAATAAGATTGGCCTTCTCTAGGTAAATTATGTCAGTTAGTCTGTGCTCCTGGCTCTTGTTTAGTTTGTGGTTTTCCCTAATTTTCCCTTTTTCCTTCTGGGAAATGTTGGGTCTTTCCTGTTCCTTCTGTTTGTTTTATCATTCACCTCTACTTGCATGTATTTAATGGATATAGTTTTACAGAGCAGTAGAACTGCAGGATCTGGCCCAAATGTTAGCAGGGATGGCTCTGCAGGGCTGTGGCCAGACTGAAGTGACCTGCAGGTTGAACACTGCTCTGGAGGACTGAAATGCTGGCATTATGTGCCAGGACAAAGCCCTGCTTCATAGACTGTTGGAAGAATATGATAAATATATTATATGAGATTATATAAAGTTTTAGGAAAAAGGTTGCACAGTGGTTAATTTATGAGGGTAATAAAAGATCAAGAAGCCCACAGACCTGCTCACTAATCACTTCTTTCACCTCAGTCATGTTACTGAGGATACTGTTGTGCTAAACCTTTATTCTGAGCTGTTTGCGGTCCCTGATCATTCTGTGTCAGTAGCGCTATGGGTCTGGTTCAGGGAAAAAGAATAGGTGTATGGATGTCTCTATAAACACATTGAAAAGGTTTTGCTCCTCTTCCTACTTACTCTACATGTCTGATCCCAGGAGAGTTACCAGGACTCTTTCAGAGAGCACAGCTGGGTGCTGGAGGTGATATGCAGAGGGAGATGTAAAAACCATTCAGTGGCCCTGCCTCTATGTTAAAGGGTACTGTAGTTATGTGTAACACAGAAGATCTCAGGACAAATACTGACCACTGCATCCTATGCAGATTTTGCTGAGATTGGCTTTGATGGCCAACCGGTGGCCAGAAACTCTCTCCGACTCAGTCATTGCCCAAGGCCACCCGAATGGAGGCACTGGAGTAGTCAGATTGCTCATGGCCACAGTAGTGCTCTGGTCAGAGGTCAAGAGAACATCTCCTGCCACTGCAGAATGGGCTGTCCTGGTCCCACTTTATGGCCTGATTCGTGTTAGGTAAGAAATTAGGTAAGCTCCATGTGCTGTGGTACTAAAATATCATCTATATTTATACACCCCTTTCTGCTGGAAGAGTGCAAGTAGCAGACTGTAGTCTGTGAAAATCAGTTGAGAAGGTGGGTAGGAGGAAATAATTCTGAACCATCCCACTGGGGACTTCTATTAACAGACTCATCAACTCACTGCGGTAAACTGGACAAGAACCCCAGAAGAAGGTGAGCTTTAGAAATGCTTGTGGATGGGGCTGGGATTGCCTTACTTCAGAAAAATATAGGTGCAGGTACAAGCTCTAGCGAGTCCCACAAAGGCTGGTGTTTGATACTTATGACCTCTGGGTACTCTGGTGAGACTGACCTTCCTGGGATACCAGAGTGATTTGCTGATCATTTGGAACGGGGAGGATGTGGCGAGGGAATGATTGCTCCATGGCACGTGACCTAGCATGCTGGCTACCTAGCAAAGCTGCTGGGCTGAGGAGAACTGGGTAGGAGTTAAAAGACAGGAAAGCTTGTTCTTTGGCTGTCAGGCTGACAGAAGACTTGTCTTTCTAAGCCTTGAGAATTCCAGTGTTATGGAAATAAATGCCTAAAGCTTGTAGGAAAACAAGTCTTGAGGTAAACTTAATACATCCTGTCTATTTGAGAAATAGTGTCCTCAGTTTAGGTCTTGTGGAGTAAGAGGCTGCTTTTTGACCTTCCTTTGGTTGGCTTTGTTTTCAGACTCTCCCTCACTTGTTTGTATAATGTTGGAACAAATTTTGATAACTTAAATTGCTGGCCTGGAGCCCAACCAACTGACAAAAAATAGTCAGGAAAGAAAGTACTGCTTTCCCTTGGCTGGTGATCGCTCCTTCTCCCCATCACCAAGGCTGTTTGTAGCTCAGGTTGCCTTTTTTCTTGTAACAAAGATTGCTGGACAGAAGAAATGAGCTGCAATAAGGCAGACCAGACCTCAGCTTCAAACGAGCACATTGTACAAAGCTCAGTCTAGACTAAGGAGTGTGCAGGGTCTGCATAGGAAACCTGCTCTGCAAAAGGCTGCACAAATCTTGCCAAATATGCAGCCCTGTGCTCCCCTCCACTGTTTCCAAACTGCAGTCTGTGGCTGCTGGAGTTATATCCTACTCAATGGCAGGCTTCTGCTGAGCTCCATACCTACCTCATCCTTGGCAGTAACGGAGAAGAGCCTTACACCTCTGTGTTACTGCTAACAGTGAGGAAGAGGAGCTGCACAGGAGTGGTGTGTGCTGGTATCAGTGATAAGGAGGTGCTCTGCATCTCCTGAAGCCCCTTTATTGCAGCTGGGGCTCAAGCCACTGGGACACAAGCTATTTTAGTCAGATATCACTCTAATACTCCCGAGTCACCACATCGCAGCAGGATCCATTGACATGTTCTGCTGGTGCCCAAACTCCTCCTGTATGTCTTGGCTATGTTGATGGCTTCCATATGATTAGTTTTTCCTCTTGTGAGTAGCAAAAATTACAGATGCTAACTTGCTGGGGTCCATGGAGTAGGTCAGATCAATGTGTGCTGTCCCAAGGTTTTGTAGAATGCAATCTACAAAAATCAATTTAATTGCTTTTGTGCCAGCACATGCATAGTTCAAGGATTGGCTTTCACAGCTGTACTGAAGGGGTAAAATGCTTACTTTTCTTCTGCTCACAGGAGGCACCTATCATTCTACTTTGTGCTGAAACCTAATTTGAATCACACAGACTTCTTCAGTTTGCAGAACTGGACCTGAAATACACCAAGCCAGGCTTTCCCTCTCAGCTTTGCTGTAGCAGTTTCTGTGCAAAACTGCCAGAAAGTAGGATGCAAAGTAAAACACAAGAGAGGAACAGTGTTCACCACCTGCCTGTTTTTAAACAAGGGTCCACCTGATGAGAAGGTCTAGTACAGTTCAGATAGATTCTTGTTGCATCACAGTGATTTTCCTGTCGCTACTTCAAAACCAACCTCTGTGGTCTTTTTCAGAGAAGGAAGAATGTGCTACTCTGCTTCACAGAAGCTACTTATAGCAATGTTCATGGTGCTGGAGGGCTGTCATCTTTGCTAAGTGGTGGGGCAGGGGGGAAGCAGGGACTCGAGATAAGAATAGCACGTGAAATCTTAAATTTGATGGGCCCGTCAGGCAGGAAATTACAGCTTGGAGGAGGAAAAGTGGTTGTGTTTTGAATTTTCTGTAGTAAATATAAAGTCTGGGGGTTTTGGTGGTGAGGAGGCTGCTCCACCAGGAATGTGTAAGGCTTTGTTTGGGACATGCCTGCTGCAGCTGTTTTTCATTATAAGAAAGCAAGAGGAGAACTTGGTGACAAGGAACCCTTGTATATTATGGCAGAGCTGGTGTAAAAGATGCAGGAAGGCAGGCGAGGGTTGAGTATGGAGGGAGAGGGGATACAGACTGGAGGACACTGGAAATCACTTAAACAGCCCAGGTAGTACTTGAACGGATTTGGAATAGGGTGGCTTTTTCCTCCCTGTCTCCATTGAAACAATGGATTGGTGACCTCACCTGGCAGTAGCTGCAGAGCAGTTCCCAGCTGTGCCAGGGGCTGGTGCTTGTCTCTTTATGGTCTGTGTTTAAGAATATGTTGCTTGTGTTTAAAATTATATTTTAAAGCCTCCTCTCAGGCCAGCTTGAACTTGTGCTGAAGAAGTGCTCGTTTTTATGGCTGCTCTGCTGAGTTTCTGCAAATATTTCTGTCAGAGGGAGCAGAAGATAGAAGGGGAGGTGAGGGACATCAGAAGAGCTCTGCAGGTCCAGTGTGCCAGCACACAGGTATGCACCATCACCTGCTCTTCACAGGAGGCAGAAGGGTGAAATAATGTCTCCAGGGGCCCACAAGAGGCTGCTTTCAAAGCACAAGTAGTGCAGCCACATCTCAGTCCTTCCTGTTAGACTCTGCACTTCTCTGGCTGTCCTAGCCATCCTCTGGTCCTCCATGTGCAACATAAGCTGCTTTTTCTGCAGGATATGTCCAAACAATGCAATTTAAAATGAAAATAGAAGACAGATGTACCACCATCCTTTTCTCCCCATCATGCTGCTGAGAAAGTTTGGTGCTGTACTGGTAATGCCACCAAGGTTGTGTCTGGTGAAGGGAGGATCTGGGGCACCAGAATTGACAGTACTGCAGTCAAAGGATACTCTTGTCTCACCTTGAGGCAAACTCAGTGCATCGTCCTAGTGTTGGAAGAAAGTTGTCTAGCAGGGCTGGCACTGAGACACTCCATAAGAGTGTGCGGTGCTATGTCCCCTGGATCATAGAATCATACAATGGTAGATGTCAGAAGGGACCTCTGGACATCATTGAGTCCAATGCCCCTGCCAGAGCAGGATCACCCAGGGCAGGCCATGACGGAACATAACCAGGTGGGTTTTGAAAGTTTCTAGAGAAGGAGACTCCACAACCTCTCTGGGCAGCCTGGTCCAGGCTCCATCACCCTCACAGAAAAGTTTTTTTTCTCATGTTGAGTTGAATTTCTTGTGTTCTAGTTTGTGATCATTATCCCTTGTCTTATCACAGGGCACCAGTGAAAAGAGACTGGCCCCTTCTACTTGACAACAGCCCTGCAGATATTTCTAAACCTTAATAAGATGCCCTCTCACTCTTCTCTTTTCCAGCTAAACAGCCCTAGGGCTCTCAGCCTTTCCTCATAAGAGAGATGTTGCAGTCCCTTCATCATCCTTGTAGCCTCCACTGGACTCTCTCTAGTATTTCCCTGTCCCTCTTGAACTGGGGAGACAAGAAATAGACACAGTACTCCAGATGTGGTCTCACTAGGGCAGAATAGAGGGGGAGGAGAACCTCCCTCGACCTGCTGGACACTCTCTTCTTTACATACCCCAGGAAACCATTGGCCTTCCTGACCACAAGGGTTCATTGCTGTTACATGGATAACTTATTGTTCACCAAGACTCCAAGGTCCTTCTCTGTGGAGCTGCTTCCCAGCAGGTTAACCCCCCACCTGTACTGGTGCAGGTGGTTATTCCTCCCCAGGTGCAGGATTCTACACTTCTATCAGCCGCTCCTCCCAGTTTAACATCATCAGGAAACTCACTGAAGGTACACTCTGTCCCTTCATCCAGGTCATTGATGAAGATGTTGAATAAGACTGGA
>JANHGN010022732.1:0-17453 GCA_024605025.1 Megaceryle maxima | reverse complement strand
TCACGAGGATGTCATGGGAGGCAGTGTCAAAAGCCTTGCTAAAGTCAAGGTAGACAACATCCTCTGCTCTCCCTGCATCTACCCACTCAGTCACACCATCGTAGAAGGCTATCAGATTAGTCAGACATGACTTCCCTTTGGTAAATCCATGCTGGCTACTCTTAATAACCTTCTTTTTTTCCATGTGCTGAACTATGACCTGCAGAATGAGCTGTTCCATCAATTTTTTAGGGATGGAGGTGAGGCTTCTGGATGGGACCTGTGTTTGCCAGCTCCTGTGCAGCTGCTTCACTGGAGCTCAGTCTGCAACTTGTCTGTGAGCCATCCTTACCTCAGCAGGCTTGGGCTGGCTGAGGCTGTTGGAATGACCTTCTTCAAGGGAAAAGGGGACATTTCCAGATAGTGCATGTGCTAGTGGAATGGAGCCAGATGTCCTAATGCTATGAGTACCCAGCAGCTGGGCTTATGTTTCTCAAGTGTGACCCCCAGGACCAGTCTGTCCATATTTAGTACACTGAGATGTTTAAGAAATCCAACCTTTTATTTCAATTCTTATCTGACTGCCAGTCTAATTTAAATACCTGTGACAAGTCACAAGAAGTGAATGCTGAAGCACATCTGAAAGTTGCCCTTTTAATAAGTCACTCTTGGGTCACTGGTTTGGAGTGGCTGAGAGACTGTTTATAAGAGATCTAGCTCAGAGTTGCCTGGGCAGAGTGTGGCAATGAAGCTGTTTTCCTACAGATCTGTCTTTTACAAGTGGAACCTTCAGTGCCTAATAAAAGAGAAGCTCTGTTTTGAAAAATTAACTGGACATAGGACTCCCATAACGGGTCTTGTCCTGTACAGTCTCTGATGTCTAAAAAGAGTTCAAGTCCTGCCTCTCCCTTTTTATGGGAATACTAGTAAAGCTTCTCTCCTCGACTAGCCATCTAGTTCTATGAAACTTGTGCAAATTTGGTATCTTTGATCCCCCTTTTCTCCTGCCAAGACTGACAAAGAGACTTAAAAGTTTTCAGGAGGGAAGAGAAAATGATGGCCAGCAGGCAGGCACAGGTAGAGAGCATTGTCACATCAACTGAAAATGCAGTTTGTCCTGACCACTTATGGCCACTTAAAGAGGGTCATGATGCTCCTTGGATTGTGTGTATAAGATACCAGGATCTTCCACTTTACTATTCCTAATTGCCCTCCTATTTTAAGGGCAAGGGTGAATAATTTTTGCTTCTTCTCTAAGACTCTTAGTTACCACCATACAGGAATACAGTTACTGATGAGCTTAGTTGTTGAATTCGAAGCTGTTTGTTCCCACCTGTGCCAGAGCAGATTGTGCCCACAATTGGTAAACTCTTCAAAGTCTTTTTGGATGCTTTCTTACAGTTACAGAGCGAATATATAAAGGAGAATCCCTAGTGCAGACAGCAGGGAAATAAGAAGGTTAGACCAAAAGCTGGCCTGCCCCCCCTGGACACGTTGGTGCAATAATGGGGAGCAGAGTAGCTGATGACTAACCCAGGGTAGTGCCTGAAAGCCAGCCTGATGACCACTGCTCCTACCAGGGGTCTGGTGTTGGCTTCTTACAGTGACATCATGGCGCCAAGAGCCTGGGCCAGAGGCAGTCATGGAGCCAAAGTAAATATTTAAGCAAATGCTGAAGAGCACTGACTGCTTCTCTAACATCACGGGTTTCTTGGAAATTTGAGCGCTAAGAACTTGAGCTTTTTTAATTTCTGCTATAACGACAAAGTCAACTGCTCAGACAACCTCCTTCTTCCCTCCCTTTTTTCCCCCATTCCTTCTCTTCCAACTATTTCTTTTCCTTATGTCCCAAATCATCATCATTAATCATTTTCAAGTCTAAAAATAAAGGGGAGAGATTGGAACAGGTATTCTACTTCTCACATCCAGATATTGTGAGCTAGAGCACAAGGTAAGCAGTGGGATTCATGTCCTCTCTTCTGGCAAAAAGACAGTGCGGAGAGGATGTGCCAGTCATGTTGCAAAAGGAGAGGGTGGTGACGAGGCATTGCTGAATTTCAGGAGGATCACTTGAGAGCTGACTGTTGTTTCTCTAGGTCTCTCTTCCTTTTGGCTCCCCAAACAGTTTTTATAACTATTCTGGAAATATGCTGGTCCATCACAATGCTGTCAGATACCACTGCTGATGGCTCTGGGCATTCTAAATTTCCATGGATTCATTTCTTCCAACTAAAAACTTCATAGTTTATCTATTCTGTTATTTCTGAATTCTAGCCTGAGGTCACCCCTGATATTGCTGATCTTAATTCTGGTGACTGCCTGGTCCAAAGTGATTTTTTTTTTTTAATAGATGCTGAAGCAATAACTTTATTAAACACTGCTGGTTTGGTGATGTCTAATAAAAGCTTTCACTACCTCTTAATAGATCTGTCCCTCACTTGTTTTCCTTTTAATAATATTGCACCAGTGCAAATTTTTTATTTTTTTTTCTCGGTGCTGGTTGTATTTCTCTTTCTGCCATGGCCTCTCTGATTTTTATCCTATACGTCTGTACTATCTTTGCGTGTAATTTGTATCTCTTTTCCCACAGTCTGCACGCTTCCTCCCTCTATGGGGGAGGCTGCTGAAGAACCTGATGGTTTAGTCTCTCCCTGCCACCTCTACATTAGGACAGTTTGTGCCCTACCCAGGCTCTGTTTAAGGAATGGAGCACCTATGAACTTTCTTCCCACGGGATCTGCATTCTGTACATTTAATTCCATATTCTTTTCAACAGCTTGTTTTGCTGTTCTCACTCTTTCTCTTCCTAAGACTCTGAGACTTCATTGTTTTCTCCTTCTCAATCAACTTCCTTTCCTGATTTGCTGTTTCAGTGCATTTCAATGCTGTCACTATCAAGCAGGGAGGACTTCACCCCTCTGTGTGATTTCTCAGAACTTTGCATCTGTAGCACTTCTCGCATATGGTTGGACAACCTGCTGATCAGCCTGTGCCCTGTAGTCTCCTGCTTCCCCTGGCAGTTAGAGGTAACTAATGTCATGTTACAGTTTGGCTAATGTTTTGTAATGTCATTTCTAAATTGTTTTCTTATGGCCTGAATTTGCCCCAGCCATCTCGGTGCTCTTTGTCAGATCTTACTCCAACTTAGCAGCCACATTGAAGAGTTTAAATGTTTGTTTTACAAAATCCCTCAGGGAAGATAGCAGCAAAGAAAACTCAGAAACGCTGGATGTGTGTGTGGCAGAGGCTGGTGGAAACCAGCATACCAAAGCAAACATGTTGGCCTGTTTCTGAAGTGAAGTTAGTAAACTGAAGACAGAGCTGATAGAAGTCTTTTGTAAAGATTCCATTTTCCTCTGGTGTGAGGAAGACCAAGACCTTTGTGGGAACACTGGAACAGTTTGCCCAGGGAGGTGGTGGAGGAGACATTCAAGGTCAGGGTTGATGGGGCTCTGAGCAACCTGATCCAGTTAAAGATGTCCCTGCCCACTGCAAGGGGGTTGGATTAGAGGAGCGTTAAATGTCCCTTCCAAAGAGGATGTCCTCCTCTTTGGCTGAGATCTCTACTGTGTTGGCTGAAACAATTATTCTGATCTCATACAAGTCCAAGAAGTAATGAAACCTTAACCCTTATGTTTCCTAAGCAGAACATCAAGTGTTCTATACAATGCCATGCTTCCCATTATTAATGTGGCCTCCTCTGGACCTGCTCCAACAGGTCCATGTCTCTCCTGTGCTGAAGACTGTATTCCAGATGAAGTCTTCCCAGAATGGAGCAGAGGGGCAGAATTACCTCCTCTGACCTGCTGTCCACCATTATTTTGATGTGGCCCAGATTATGATTGGCCTTCTCAGCTGTGAGCGCACATCATCCTCTCATGTCAAGCTTTTCACCCCCCAGAACCCCCACATCCTTCTCCATAGGGCTGCTCTCAATCCCTTCATCCCCCAGACCATACTGATACTGGGGGTTACTCCAGCCTGGGTGCAGGAGCTTGCACTTGGCCTTGTTGAATGTCATGAGGTTCACATGGGTCCACTTCTTGAGCTCTGAATTCCCTCTGGATGGATCCTATCCCTCAAGCTTCTTAACTCCACAAGTCAGCTTGGGGTCATCTGCAAATTTGCTGAGGGTGACCTTGATCCCTTTGTCTATATCACTGATGAAGATACTGAACAGCACTGGTTCCCACTGGACACCACTCACCACTGGTCTCCATCCAGACATCAAGCCATTGACCACTGCTCTGGATGTGACCATCCAACCAATTCCTCATCCACTGAACAGTCCATCAAATACATATCTCTTCAATTTGGAGAGAAAGATGCTGTTGAGGACTGTGTCAAAGGCCTTACAGAAGTCCAGATAGATGATATCTGTGTCTCTTCCCTTGTCTACTGATGTAGTCACTCCATTACAGAAGGCCAGAAGGTCAGGCAGGACTTGTCCTTTGTGAAGCCACTCTGGCTGTCTCAGATCATCTCCCTGTCTTTCATGTGTCTCAATGAAGCTTCTAGAACAATCTGTTCCATGATCCAGCACAGAGGTGAGGCTGAGAGGTCAGTAGTTCCCAGGGTCCTCCTTTCTACCTTTTTAAAAATGTGTGCAATGTTTCCCTTTTTCCAGTTTCTAAGGACTTCACCTGACTGCCAGGACTGTTCAAATATCAGGGAGAGTGGCCTGGCAACTACACCAGCCAGCTGTCTCAGGATTCTGGATGCATCTCTTCAGGTCCTATAGACTTACCTATGTCCAGGTTCCTCATGTGGTCTGGAACCTGATCATCTCTTACAGTGGGAGGGTCGTCTTTGCTCCTCTGGTCCCTGCCTTGTGGTCCAGCCACTTGAGGGGTGTGGGATGAGAGGCTGCCAGTGAAGACTGAGGCAAAAAAGTTGTTGAGTGCCTCAGCCTTCTCCTCATCTGTTGTTACCAGTTTGCCAGTCGTGTTCATCATGGGGATGTGCACTTTCTTTGACCTTATTTTTCTGTTTGACATACCCGTAGAATCCCTTACTATTATTCTTTGCATCCTTTGCCAGGTTCAGCTTTGGATGTGCCTTGGCCTTCCTGACCCCTTCCCTACACAACCAGGCAGCATCCTGTACTCTTTCCACGATCCCTGTCCCTGTTTCCACAGACCATGCAGTTCCTTCTTGCCCTTTACCTTGACCAGAAGGTCTCAACTCAGCCATGCTGGTGTCTTCCTTTCCTTGCCCAATTTCTTACACCTGGGGATTGAGAGCTCTTGCTCTCTATGGAAAGTGTCCTTAAAGATCTGCCAGCTCTGTTCTCCTCCCTTGTCCCCAAGGGCCATTTCTGAGGGGGTCCTGTTGACTAACTTCTTGAACAGCTGCAATTTTGGTTTCCTAAAATTCAGGGTCCTCACTCTACTCTTCAGCTGACCCATATCCTTCAGGACTGTGAATTCCACCTGTGTGTGATCACTGCAGCCCAATCTTGACATCACTGATTAGCTCACTTGCATTAGTGAGTAACAGGTCCATTATCACATCTCCTTTGGTAGGGCTTCTATTACCTGGCTTAAGAAGTTATCCTCAATGCACTCCAGAAGTCTCCTGGATGGCCTACAAGCTGTGCTACTCTTCCAGCAGATGTCAGATTGGTTGAAGTCTCCCAGCAGGATGACAGCCCTTATCAAGACTTTCAGCTTCTCTTCTGGATACTAGGGGCTTGTAAGGTACAAACTGTGTGAAGAACTGAACAAATGATAGGAGCAGAAAATCGAGCCTAAACTCCAGTCTGTAAGAATTAATTGTTAGAGGGTAAAAAAGCTCATAGAAATAGTGTTGTTGTGTTTGCTTATCACAGTGAATAGAGTTCCTCCATGCAGTTTGCAACACAAGTTCAACAGCCATCTGCTGGCACATGGGAGTTTGAAACTCAGATTGACTCTACAGTGAGAACAGGTTTTGTACTTCTGTATGACCAGAAGTTTGTTCATTTTATAAGTGATCTTGGACTCCCTGCAAAAGAAAATGTTTGCTTTTTAAATTACGCCAACAGACCAATAGGACCTTAGGTTTTGCCTTTACTAGACTCTTAACTTTTTGTGAATTATGACTCTTCAAGGAATAGCATCAATCTTTATTATCTGTAGCAGTGAGTCCCTTATAGCTGACCAGAACTCCCCTGAGCTGCTAGAACAGTTCTGATTTTGTTCAGAGAACTGTTGTTGCCAGGCCAATGTGCTTTGTCCAACAGGAATGAGAGAGAAAGTTTTAATTATTTAAAAAGCACAAATCATGAAAAGTGAATTAATGATGACAAACCCCCCTGTTTTCCACGATGAAAGATATTACAAAAAATATCGTAGGTGTCAGCTGGGCTACGTGAAACTGCAGTTTCACAGAGCTGCTCACCAATGCTGCCATCTGCAGGGTGTTAGTCTCCGTTCCGGACCTCCAGGCACACCTCACACTGTTGCTCCACCAGAGGAATGACTCCATTTGTCCGTACAGGCAGAGTTTCAGTCATCTGATTTGCCACATAGCAAACTCAGTGCAGGCGTATTCATATATTGCTATACGTTATGAAGTGCTGACCAGACACTGTTTGAGAGAATGTTAAATGCAATAAATTTGTGTGTGGATTGATAATCCAGTAGAACATATATTCTGCAGGATTCTTTTTGTTTTCCCAGTTACACCTGTCTGTGACTTTCCCTCACAGATCGTCTTCCTTTTTTTCCTCCCTTAACTTCCTTCTCCATCCGTGGGCAGCCAGCAGGAGCACGCCGTGTGATAGAACAAGAACCACGCCCGGTGCTGGCAGCAAGCAAGTGGCAGGTAGAGTTTGTGGAACAGATTGAGTTCAGGATCAGTTTCGACATCCACTGTTTTACTCTCTGAATGGTCATGGCACTGAGCCATATCATGGGGCCTTTCCCATTGTGTACAAGAGACATTCCCATCTTGCTGGGATGGAGCAAGTGTCGCCTGGCATCTTGAAAATCTTGAAACCACCCATGAAAATTAGTCAGATGGTAACTAGTCGAGCATGGCTTCACTCCTGCTTATAAGGTTCTTTATCTTGAGCAGCTTTTAAAGGTGCTTTTTTCATGCTGAAAATGTCAAAGAAATTGCTTCAGTCTGTGACTTTGCCTGTAACCTCATTGAGGGAACACCTCAGCACCAGGTTGCTCTGATACATCTTCCAATCGTACAGCACTTGACTTGGTGATGCTTTTACTGGTGGAGGTGAGCTTTGTCATTTCAGGTGTGAATGAACATGACAGGCATGTACTGCTGCCCATAACATAGATAATATCACAGTATTTTGCAATGTTTCTTCCCTGCACCCTGCTCACTGAAAAGATGATCATACTACAAAGGTGGCACACTCGGTGGCCTACCACCCAGATTGTAACAGGTTACTATTATTTTACACTCGTGTATCAACTGCAGTTGGTCAGGGTGTAAAATGAAGCAGGACTTGGTTGTTATATGAATAAATGCTGGGTTTATTCTTCCTTCAAAAGAACCTTTTCTTGCTTTATACAGTACCCAGACACCTTGTGCAGTGCAGAGATGCTTGGAGCACTGTAGAAGCATGTAAAAATGCTACCCTAAATCACATCATTTTTCCAGGACCCATTCAGCATATCTTCTGGCATCCTCACTATCTCAAGGGCAGCTCTGTCTGTTTAATACTGCATCTGGAGGAGGATTCTCCTATTAACTTTTTTCTTGTGACATTTAGGTTCCTGCAAGGGACCTAAGGGAGAAAGGAGAACGCCTTGCTTTACAAACAGGGCTGCTTTGTTGGTTACACAGATAGATGTAGCTTAGGCTAGATGGTGACCTCACAGTCTGGGGAAAAGAGAAGGCAGGATATACCTTTTTATTGTGTTAAATATTAATTTTAATTTCTCTCTTAAGAACACTATTTCACAGCATCCTTCTCTCTAAACTGGAGAGATACGGATTTGACAGATGGACTGTTCAGTGGATAAGGAATTGGCTGGATGCTCAACGGCTCAGTGTCTGGATGGAGATCAGTGGTGAGTGGTGTGTCTCAGGGGACAGTACTGGGACCAGCACTGTTCAATAGCTTCATCAATGACATAGACAGTGGGATAGAGGCACCCTGCTCCCTGCTCCCTGCAGGGGGGTTGGACTAGATGAGCTTTAAAGGCCCCTTCCTACCCAAACCTTTCTATGAATCTATGACTCTCTTATGGATATTTTAGTGTTATTTCAATACTTATCTCTGTCCTGATATCTTTAATTTTTGCTATTGCTTTACACTGACACAGAAATATTGCCACTGTTTGTAATAAAAGTTGGTCCTTCACAGGGAACATGGGGTAAAGGATCTCTGATGAGAGGACTCCTACTTTGAGACGCTGGAGATGGTAATCTTCTCCCTCCTCTGCAAGTGAGGTTCCATGCCCCTTCAGAATATTTCCTCTCTATGATATAGAACTCTGGTGGCTAATAAGTAGACATAAGGTGCAGCTTCTGTGCCAAGAATAGTGAATTTCACAAGCAGCTTTGCAAAGGTAACTCTCATGGAGTTTTTAAAGAGAAACTCTTGCTCGTACAGTGCAGGGAAATGGGGTGATCGCTGTTCTGGTGGCTGTAGCAGGAACTGTAGTTGTAACCAGAAAAGGATTCAGAGTCCAAGAGTCACCACCAAAAACACCCCCACAGAACTATTTTTATGTTTTCAGAACTTTTTATGGTGACATGTTTCTCAAGCAGTGTCAGCTCCTTTGTTCCTGAGGTTGTTAGCTAGCAGGAGACTTTGGGAACAGGCTCTTTGCCCTCACTGTCTCACTAACACAGAAAAACTGTAAATGTTGTTTCAAATTATAGCAGTGGGACATTTTTCTTACTACTTTTAATATTTAGTCTTCCTCTTGCAAACTTACGTGAGCCATCTCTCTCCTTAAACTCGCTTCTCCCCCTCCTGTAGCATTCTGATCCCTTGGCTCACAATGTCTGCACATTTCCCTGTATTTGAGTTATGGGCTCATGTGTCCTATTTGTCCTTGTTGGAGCAGAAGCTCTTGACAGATGGGCCTTGGGTGTTGCAGGAAATCTTGAGCACTGGCCAATGCTGAAAGATGGCTCTTCTCCTTTTGTAGTCCCACCTAAGGCACTTGTAGCACTCTTATCCCTTAAAATATACCATAACTATTTGACAAAACGGGGGTTGTGAGCTCTCAGCCCTGTCTGTGACTGGAAATGTCTGGGGTTGCAATTCCAGGTGTGGCACTGGAGCCATATCTACGCAGAAAAGTTCTCCAGGTTATATAGAATGGAATGGAAGAATAGAATAGAGTAATATAATATAATAACATAATACCTAGTGTTCTCCCATTATACCTATATTGTACCTGTGCTCTTTCCCATGGCTGCCTGGGCTCTGGAAGAGTAGCTTTCTCTGATATTTAACCTTGACCTTTCCCCTGAGCATTGTCAGCCTTTCAATTTTTTTCATGCCTTAAAGCTTTCCCAATAAACATAGAGAGTCCTGCATATAAAATTTAAGTGCACCAAAGCTTGACTTGCTTTTTATTGTTACTTTTGGGAGTGTCTTAAAAGTAGCATACAAACAACAGGCTGAAAGATAACTGATTTTCATCTAAACTGAAGAAGTTGTTCCTTTTTGTGTCTGTGGGAGAGTCTGTGCTGGTTGAACTGTTCAGTTCTTGTTAAGGTTTGTTTGGGGAGGGAGGGAGAAAGAAAAGTAAGAAAACTGCCAGGTAGCTAAAGTTGAGTTGCTGAGATATTCTGGGGGGTAATTACTTTGAATAAAATCTATTTTCCATGTGCAATGCCAGGGAAACTGCACGATATTACCAAAAGTATTCTGTGCCTTACTGTCACCTTCTCCATGGATAAGGAGGTTGATAATGGTAACACTTTCCCATTGTTTCGGGCAGCTTAATGAGTGGCAGTGCAGTGATTTAGTTTTAAACATTAAGTATTTTTTTAGCACTTCAGAAGCCAACTTTTTCAAAGCAGTGCCTGAAAGACCCATGCTGCCTCAGGTCACTATTGGGCTGGCTTATCCTGAGAAGGATGTTCTGACTGGGCAAGGCAGATAAAGGGAGAGTGAAAATACCACCTGAATGGGACAAATATGAGCACCTGATGTTGGAAGAGAAACCAAGCAGTGTCTGTGCTAGATCATCTTGAAGACTAAACACATGTTTTCTGAAGCTTTTCCTGGTAAGTTCTTGAACAAACCCATCCCTTGCTAAGATGACTTCAGATTTCTCCTCAGGAGTTGTAATCTTAACTATGGCTGTTGTATGTATATATTTTCCTTAGTGTATTTATTTTTTGGAGATGATGAGGGAACCTGTGTCCAGATGATGCTTTCTTCTATATTTTCTGACTCATTCTAGATTGCCCATAAACATTTTCTATTGTGATACAGGGTGAGAAAGAATAGGGAGCCCAACATATATTTAGTTCGAGACTGCTTCCTAGCTGCAAGTTGGGAGAGGAATTGTGAAGAAGAGTATTTGAGACGTGAGGAAAGGAAAATTATTTTATCCTATGGCCTTAGAAGTAGAGAAGGAAAATGTTTTGGTGCTGTCTTTGTTTCCCACTGTTCACTTTACTTTTTTAAGAACATCCTCAGCCTATCCATATCTAGTGATTTCATCTTTACTAAACAGTGCTGCCCCAGAGGAATAAAGATGCATGTCCTGGTATTGATATTAATCATAAAATAAACCTGGGTGTCATTTATATGGCAGTAAACTTATTTTAGGGGCTTCTGCAGTTGTTATTAAATGTTAGCTCTCCAGGAGGTCAGACAGCACTGGCAGCTGGGAGAGAAGGATGCTGTAAACTTGGGGTAGGAGGGAGAAATCTGGGAGGAGTAAACATGCAGAAAACATTTGGAGCACTTCAGTCAAGCCAAGTTTCCCCACTGTGGTGGGATGGCTGGGTTATCCTGTAGGACATCTCTAGGTGCTCAGATACAGCTGGGCTCTGTGTTTTTCCTCCTATGTCTCTGCACATCCCTCCATCACCACCTACATCCCTTTCTCCACCAGTGATGGCAAAAGCAGAATGCAAGAGCTGGCCTTTTTACAGCTTGGCAGGGGAGTGCTGGGCTCCCAGTCTGGATTTCTCCCTTTCCTGCTTCCTACAGCCAGGCCTCAAATGTGCTGCAGCTTCCTTCACAATCTACACAGAAAGGACAAAAGTTATGAAAATTATTCCCACTGCTTCTTTTACTGTGCGAGGAACTGAAGAAATGCTAGACTGTGACTTTCCCAGGATTACACAAGAAATCTTAGGTGAAAGGGGTATTGGCTCTGTTTTTGCAGTCCTATGTAGGCACTTTGAGCATATACCAGTATGGAAAGGGATACTTCTTTCTTCAATTAAGAGAAAGCTTTTACTATACTGTGTTTTTTGTCTTTTTTTTTTCCTTTAAAAAACAAACAAAACAAAACAAAAACCCCAAAGAAACAAAAAAATCCACCACAAAACAAAACAAACAACCCTGTTTTTTACTTTCCTAAAGAAATTTATGTGCCAGACATTTCAGGAACATCAGCAGCTTTGCCCCCCCTGGTTTTGCTGGAGGAATTCTTACAGCACTGGAATACAGGTGGAAGGCAGCTTTCTCAGCACGTGGGTGAGTCCTTTTCAGAGCTGACCAACTTTAATTTCCTCCAAATTCCCCTACAACATATTAACGGAGTTTGATGATGATAACTGAGATGGTGTCTTCTGCCTTCCTGGTTGCTACTAGATTTGCCATCACTTTAGATCATGATCATTGCCTTTTTAGTGGGAGTGTTATGGTCGAAGCCCCAAAGATGCATTCTGGTAAGACTCTCTTCCCTAGTTGTCTGCCTTCACAGCCTGGTATCTCTCCTCATTTTGTTT
This sequence comes from Megaceryle maxima, assembly GCA_024605025.1. Classification (NCBI taxonomy): domain Eukaryota; kingdom Metazoa; phylum Chordata; class Aves; order Coraciiformes; family Cerylidae; genus Megaceryle; species Megaceryle maxima. The sequence goes on along the minus strand of JANHGN010022732.1, from coordinate 5,591 downwards.
TAGCTTTGAGTCTATCATTCAATTTGCTAATTGTGGTATACCTAGTCAGGAAGGAACAGGGGTACTGGGCACTCTGAAAATAAACTTTTATGCCAGTTCTGGGCTATGGTGAAGAATGAAATTCAATGTCATATGAAACTCCCTGGTTTGTGCCTGTGAATAGCCATCCATTGCAGCAAGGTTGGCTTGTGGCTCTAATCAGTCACTGGCCTCAGTATTTCTTCTTATGGTGGGTACCTTCCTTTGAAGAATGTTCTGTTTTGAAAGCTCTCAGTCCAAATCCCTTTGTCAGTCAGTGTCATCTTTACCTCTTTTAGACTCTGGTATAAAATACTGCTGCCTTCTCCTGTGTGGCAGCTCATGTGGTGTTATTTCTCCCTGCTGGTATAAAATGCTGCCAACCCTAAATTGTCCATGCAATTTGAAAGGGTCAGATAAGGAGATAAACTAGCAAAGCTTGGATGGAGCAGGGATAGCAGCAGCCATATCACATCCTACCATGGGACCTTGGGCCTCAAGATACCAAGTGCTGGAGCAGCAGTTGGACAGAAGAGAAGTTGCTGCTCCCCTTCAGCCAGACCCATGGGCAGGCTCGTCCACCCCTTGACCCAGGCTTGACATTGGCTTTGGTGTTGTGGGTAAGTCATCTGAGCAACTGGTCCCTGGTTCGGTTAGGGTGAGGGAGAGGATCATGCAGGGAACTCAATTGCTCTGGTGGTAAGAGGGACTCAGGTGGTGCCATTGGTGCCATTGCAGGACAGCCTGGCTCTCCATAAGGGCACACAAACTGGTTTTGCATAAGTGCACTGCTCCTCTCCCAAGCTGATGGGGGTTTGGGATACTGGTCTCCATGCACTACTGTTCCCCACTGCCTGCTGCAAGTGCAACTGTTCCATGTGCCCTTTCTCTGTCTCTGAATTTAATTATCCCCAGTTACTCTAGTGCCAGGACTACTGGGTAATTTCCACAATGCGGGAGGTTGGATCCATCAAAAGTAAAGTCCAAACACTATCTTCAACAAAGAAATCTTTCTTCCAGTTATTTCTCTGCTGTTGGGCGGGACTTTTAAACAGATTGAAAACAAATCCCTTATTCAGTTGGTGTTCACATGAAGTTTTGCCATTAATGATTTACAGCAGACCAGAGTTGGGCTCCACTTTATTACAGATCTTCTATCAAGAAAAACCAACTTCTGGTTTTCCTGTCTTTAAAAGAGCTGAGATATTTCTAGGTTTAAAATGCCACCTAAAACAAGCCCTCTTTAAAATACATCTTCTTTTACATTAAAGCAGCAGCAAGATAGAGAAGAAAGCTTTAGTTGCCTTTGCAGGTCCACTTTCAGGTCTGCTGAAACTTTTGTAACTCCATGAAATTTTGAACTGCTTTTTTTTTTTTTTTTTTTTTTGGCTAAGTTGAATACCACTGACTTTAAAACCAAAACAAAACACATTTTCCCCTCTGAGGAAAGGAAGTTGGAGGGGTAGTCTGCAATGGAGTAACCAATAGGACCTAAAAAAAAATCCTAAATATTTGATCCTGGTATTTGAGATGGGCAGGGATCTACAGGGCACCAAGAAGAAATCTCAGCTGCTGCTGTAGCACCTACAGCAAGGCAGATAAATTAGTACACAGCAACTGGGAAACCTGGAACTCACTCTGAAATGAAATGAAACTACAAAACTTAACACCCACTTGTTAAATACTTGCTTTTGATTTACAGCTCCTGCCCTGAAACCTGCAGACATGGTTCAGGGGATGCCAGGCAGACCCTTCTTGTTTCCATCTCTATACAAGGCCATCTAGCAATTTTTTTTTTTTTCCTATTGTAGAATAGGTGTCAGCACAAGAGAAAATGGAGACTCAAATGGAAATCCTGCATTTATGCTATTTCCTTTTATCCTTCCTAGGGAGGTGGGGACAGTGTCTGTGTTTTGAAATGTGCAGGGTGTTCCAGCGTGAACTGTGTGCTGCTCAGCTCTCTGCAGCCTGTCCCCACATCACTGGGCAGTTTCTGTCCCTTTCCCAGTGGCAATGTGGTTTTATGGGCAGGTGGCACGTTTAACAGGGCGGAAAGGCAACAAAAGCTGGTTTGTGAATGTGCTTTTTTTTTTTTTTTTTTTTTTTTTTTTTTGAGAAGTAATGGTTTGTAGCAGAGTGGAGCTAGAAAACGTTTGTTTTGCTGGGCGGAGGAAGGCAAAAGCGAACCTCCACCTAAGACGAAAACAATCATCCTTTTTCCAGGAGACAGAAAAAGGGGCGGGCTCCCCCACGCTTAACTTCTAAGTCCACCCAAGAAAGGGTGCCTTCTGAACGCGCAGCGAGCCATCTTCTCCGACCTTCCTGGCTAGGTTCGGAACAGTCGCTGCAGCAGGAGAAAAAAAAAAAAATTACAGAAGAACCCTCTGAAATCATCACCTCACCCTCCCCGGCCAGGTGTTCCCACGCGTGGGGCACGCTGCGGCGGGACGCGGCGCCTTCGGCTCCTCCTCGGGCTCCGGGGGCGAGTGAAGGATCCCAGCCCCCTCCCTGGCGGCAGCGGCGGAGGAGGAGGAGGGTCGGCTTCAGCACCTCCCCCCTTCCCCGCCTCCCTCCCTCCTCGCCGAGCGCAGCGCCCCGAGCATGGAGCCTGCCTGAGACGCTCCGTGGGCTCCGGCAGCTGCTGCGGCGGCACAACATGGAGGCGGCGGCGGCCCCGCCGCTCCTGCTGCTGCTGCGGCTCTTGGCCGCCTCGGTGCTGCGGTGCGAGCCGGGCTCGGCCGGGGGTAAGCTCGCCGGGGCGTCGCGGGGCCCGGGTCGGTGGGGAGGCGACCGCCGCTGTCCCTTTTGTTGTCGGACTTGGGCAAACTTTCCCCCGCGCTCCGCCGGGAGGGCTGCGGGGGCCGCGGCGGCGGGGAGGAGGGTGGGAGCGGGACCCTGCGGGGCCAGGGGAGCGGGTCGGGCTCCCACGGGGGCGAGGGACGCGCACATGGACGAGACGGGACGGGGCGTGGGGAGGACGGGAGGCTGGATGCGTCGTCTTTCCCCACCCCCCCGCCCCCCAAACTATTCCTCCTCGCTTCTGTTTTCTGCGAAAGGGGGGCGCAGGAAGAGGCGGCCTCTCTCCCCCCCCGTCCCTCGGGACGTGTCCCGCCGAGGGGGCGAAGCGGTTTTCCCCCCGGGGGCGGCTCAGGTAAAGGCGTACAGTTGTAGAAAGTGAGACAAAAGTCGCCCTCCCCCCGCCCCGTCCCCGCTCCCGTCCTTCCGCGGTCCCGGGCAGGGATTTCTCCGGGGTTTGGAGAGGCGGGTGTCGGGTGTCGCTCATCAAACTCTTGGCAGGGCTGGGGAGGGGGTGGGGGGAAGGCGAGTGAACCCCCGGCTCCGTGTTACGGATGTAGGCGGGCAGCGGGGGCGGGGGGGTGGTGGCGGCGGCGCTGCGGCGGGAGGAACCGGCCGGCCCGGCTGGAGGCAGTGGCGGGAGGGGGGCGGGTGTCGGCCCGGGTCGGGGTGCGAGGGCCCGGCTCGGGCCCAGCCCCGCAGGCGCTGCCGGAGCTGGAGCCCGGCTGCCCCGGGCGGGTGGAGCGCTGGGCCCCTCCGTAACCCGTTCTTCGTCCCGGGCACGGAGCCTGCCCTTTGCTTTCCCTTCGCAATGCGTTTTTAAGTGAATGTGCTGATCCTTTAAAAGCACAAATACAGGGAGGCAGCTCCCTGCCTGCATCCTCCGTGGGGAGACGGCCGGGGCCGATCCCCGTCCCGTCTCCCTGCGCGTCGCTTCGGTCCCGACTAAGTAACAACGAAGACGGGGCGTCGGGGCTGCGTGTGAGACTTAGGGTTTGTGGCTGCAGCAGCTGGTCTGCCCGAGTCCGTCACCCCGGTGCCTCAGCGAGCTGAAGCCTCGCTGTTGTAATTTCCTAGGCAGTTTAGAAGATTCGGCAGTGTGGCCAAGGCTGTCAGAACATCACCTCAGGGCCTCTTTTATTAGGCCACCCACCTTTTCAAACCATCTGTAGTTATTAGAACTGTCACTTAGGTCAGAAGGACGGACCATTTTCTTCATCATTCTGTATTTTCAGTTGGAGCTCTGTGTAGGGGTGCATTATGTATTGCTTGTTCTGTCAGTGTTGTATAGAAAAAGATGCCCTTCGCATTTCAGGATGCACCTTTTCCATGCATATTTTCCTCAATCTTTAAAAAATATTCCAGGAAACTTGAAGTGTGGCTTGTTCCTTTCTGAACACTTAAATTTATTTAAAGATGTTTGCATTCCTACTTGACTGAATGAAGTTATGTAGCTTTAGGGGTGGAAATAATCAATTTTTAGGAGTCTTAAATGAAGAGAGAACAGACAGTGTTCCTTCAGAATTTCCTTGCAATTGCTTAACAGACAGTAATAGAGAGGAGTATTTAGAAAAAGGGATGACTTCACGTTTAGAACTCCTAGTTTTATTTTGAACTCATTTTCCTAAGTTGTAACTTGGAGTTTGATTTCAATTCACCTCATTTTAGAGACAGTGATTCTTTCTCTATCAGTAGTCACATTCCTTAACACGCATGGCAAAACTCTTCTACAGATCTACCATTTTTTTATAATTAGCTAGAGTCTTGGTTATAAATCTTAATGATGTTGTTTTTGTTCTGACTGCTTAGTTGGAAGGTGCCTGATTCTTTTGTTAGGTTGATCTGGATGGTACTTTTAAGTACAGCTCATCTGTCCTTTTGGAAGGAGCATGGATGTATGATGAGAGGCTCCCCATGTTTTACTCCTATTCCTGAGAACCCCCACTCTGGAAGCAGATGCCTGACTTTAAAGGACTTTTACCTCTTAAAAGTATTTTGATGTGCTTATCTTCCAAATATGTAAATATGTCTCTGCAAGATTGGGGATGTGCTGGAAATTCTGCAGTGTTAAAGCTTCTGCAGAGTTTGGCACGTTGTAATAGATCTTGAATGCTTTGGCTGTGAAATAATTTTGCTGTGGAGCTAAGTCCTTGCTCTGTATGTGGTGGTGTCAGGAGTGGGTTTATTTCTGTGGCTTGAAATAGAGGTAAACCTGTTTCAGATATGGATTATACTCGACTCTCCTTTCACTGAGATAAGACAAAGTGATTGTTGCATTTGGTGCTTCCTTGAAGGGAGAACCTTTTGCCCGTGCAAAGTATTTGGGATCCATGTGGTTATGACAACAACGTGTTTTTGTCTAAAAATATTCTGAATATTTAATACTATACAGCAGGTGTGTTATATGAGGCTCTTAAAACCTGGAAGCAGCTGAGATAATTCTTGTTTAGCTTCTTGTTTAAGTTCTTGCTTAAGAATTATGTCAAGCAAGAGTTATTTTTACCTAAACTCATAAAAGCTTGATTAGCTGTTGCTTGTTCTGTACTGGAACCTTTCCCAAAATTATGAGATTCTGAGTTTTCTTTAATGGAACGACTTCTTCAGCACGTGAAAGAAAAGGTTATTAAGAGTAGCCAGCATGGATTTACCAAAGAGAAGTCATGTCTGACCAATCTGATAGCCTTCTACGATGGTGTGACTGAGTGGGTAGATGCAGGGAGAGCAGAGGATGTTGCCTACCTTGACTTTAGCCACTGCCTCCCATGACATCTTTGTGG
>JANHGN010022731.1:0-22721 GCA_024605025.1 Megaceryle maxima | reverse complement strand
TTCCCCAGCTCCGTTGCCCTTCTCTGGCCACGCTCCAGCCCCTCCATGTCCTGCTGGGAGTGAGGGGCCCAGAACTGCACCCAGAATTCCAGGGGCGGCCTCCCCAGTGCCCAGTGCAGGGGGACGATCCCTGCCCTGCTCCTGCTGCCACGCCAGCGCTGACACAGCCATCTATACATACACACCTATATATACATATCACATATATATGTGTATATATACACATACATATCACACACATATATACATACACATCTATGCCTACACACGTACACTGACAGGCTGCTGCAGGCATCACACAACGGAGGACGCCTTTGGGGCGCGGGCCCTTTAAGAAACGCGCTCTGTGGGCGCCCCGCCTCACCATCCCCTTCGCCAGCCAATCCGAGCGGAAGAACTTGAACCAATCAACGGCTGCTGCCGAGCCCCGCCTCCCTACGGCCATTCAGCCAATCAGCGCCTTCCCCCTGCAGCCTCTCGCTCCAAGCCCCCCGGGCAGGCCGCAGGCGCCTCGGCGCTATGGAGAGGGGGGAACCGCCGCCCGCCCGCCTGCCCCTCGCGGCGGGACACGCTCCGCGACCGCCCCGCGTCCCGGTGAGGAGCCGCAGTTACCGTGCCGGAGCTACCGGACGCTGTGTCGGCCATCTTGGAGCCATATGGAGCTGTGCGCATGCGCCAGGTGAGGCGGGGCGCTGTCGGTGGGGGCGCGCGGGGCACTGTGGGATTTGTAGTGTGGGAGGGAGGGAAGGGGGCGCGCTCCGGGCGGGTACACGCGTCCGTGGCGCGCTCCCCGGCGCGTCCCCCGCCCATCCCCGGGGCCGGGCTCGCCCGTGCGCCCGCCGGGCGCCGTGAGGCAGCGGGGCGAGGGGCCGCAACTCCGCCCGGCCGGCCCCGCGGCTCGGGGCAGCGCCGCTTTCGCCTCCACAGCTGCGGCCCCTGCAGCTCCGGACTCGGGCAGCGCCCGCCGGTTGCCCCTGCGCGGTGACTGGGAAAGCGGGACCGGGGGGAATGCACCGCACGGGCACCGGGACGGCCCGCGTTCCTAGTAGGAGTTTAGTTTTTGTTTTTACTAAAAAAACCCCAAAGCCCCGCCTTGAAGCCTGCCGGCGGTGTGCCGGGAGCCCGGTAACCGCGGGAGCGCTTCGGTTTTTGCCGCTGTAAGCAACGCGTACTCGGTGTAGCAGCTCGTGGGCTCTGATCTCCCGATCAAAGCTCGGTGCCAGTGGAGTGTTTCAGAGACAGGACAGGAAACCCCCGCACTGCAGCTCCCACCGCTCGCTTCCTCTTTCAGTACGTGTGTGGGAGAGCGAGAACACTGTGAACCGCTCGCTGCCCGAGAGGGGACGGGGAAAGCGATGTAAACAACAGCTGCCAGGCCGGGAATTAAAGGTCCTGATCTCATCTGGGCTGGATGGCAACGCAGCTTCCACACGCTGCTGGCTTTTCAACAACAACAGCAGTGAAATCTGCGAGCAGACAGGGAAAGCAAGGAGGCAGAGGAAGGTGGAGGCTGGATTGTTCAAAGCAAACGTGCGAGCAGCAGCGAATCTCTTGATCATCAAAGGTAGGAGGCAACCTAGTTTGAGAGACTGAAAACGTGATCTAGAGGGCAATCGTATGCCTTAGGTGCTCGGGGACGAGCAAAGCTGTTGGCAGAGGGCTGGTGGAATATAATGGTGCCAAAGATATTAAAATTACCTGGAAATAGCTGTGTGTGAGGGGGTCGGTGCTGCCCAGGGAGCTTGCCCACGGGAATTCCCAGGGTGTTGCTGTTCTGCCAAGCCACGAGGCAGCCGCTGTGCTGTCTCTCGTCAGGGATGTCTTGTCTCTGCCAGGGCTTTCTAGTGGAGCTGGGGCAGGCTCTCGGCCCCTTAGCATGTTAAAAAAGAGATATAGAGCTGTGCTCAGAGGTGCTGAGCCCACATGGCTTCCAGTTGAGAAACTTCTGGAGGTCTGCACGCTAGTGAGCAAGCTGACATTGTAGATGAAGCAAAAACAGCGGGGATAGAAGTGCTTCAATTTGGTAGGTTGCAGTTTGGATGACTCCTGAAGCGTTTGGATGCAAAGGGAAGGAAACTGTGGCAGCTCCCGAATGAAAACATCCATGCAGTGCTGCTGCAAAGACAGGCTGGGGTCTGAGCCAGAATTGTCTGGAGCAGTTGGACTGCTTGGACTGTGCGTGGTACCACGAGGAGCACTGTGCCCCGTAGTCTCAGTTTGCCACCCAGTTCAACGAACTTACAAGTTGCTCTTGTAGCAAATCCAGGGGACAAGTAAAGGGGGGAGCAAGCGTGGACAGGTGCTTTACTGGTGGAAGCTGAGTGCATCTGAGTACTGAGGCAGTGTTTTCTCCTCATAATATGCCAGCCATCCCACTCAGCAGCGGGTAAAAAAGGAGAATAAATGGTGATTAGTGATGTGGAGCTAGATCCTGAAGTGCTTCAGGCAGAAGAGAGGGGGGGTCAGGCCCGGTGCAGAGGGAGCAGCACGCACGTGTTTGAGGCGTGCGCAGGTCACACGCTGCTCTTACCGCTGCCACTCGGCTCTGCTGACTCCCCCCAGTCTCTCCTTCACTCCCCCATCTGTGCAGTGAGGAGGATGAGGATATTGCTCAGCTGGGTTATCTTGCTGAGGTTGAGGGGTGAATACAGCACGTAACTGATCCCAAGCTCTGGGTTGTTTTGTTGCCCCAGGACAGTCTCTCCTTGATCTCTTGCATTACCCGCTTGATTCATGTGTGGGTGCTGTTGGGTAAATAAGTTCTTCACGCCGCTCTGCTGTCTGTTTTTTACTCTTTTGGGAATATTCTTTTTTCCTCCTTCCTAAAACCTCATTGACAAATTTCAGAAAACAGAACTGTTGAAGTGTGTAGCTCGTCACACTCCAGGGGCTTTGGTTTGGGAAGGGGGGGGTCCGTCAGTGAGGGGTGCTATGGGATGCTGGGCGCTGTGGTTGGTGGGGCAGTGCACTGTATGACTCTGGGCTCCAGTCCTGGCTCTGCAGCCACCCTGCTGAGTAACCACTGGCAAGTCTCTGCTCCTCCACAATTGGTTTTTCCATCTCTGGCATTCCTTGTGAGATGCTTCCAGAGCTGATCAAAAGCAGCAGCTAACATTAAAATATTCTTGTTGGTGGCACAGTACCCTTGAAAAGCTCTGCCTAGAGCAGCACAGTCCAGGGTGGACTCATCATGAGCAAAGTGCCCGGCAGAAATCTGCTAATCCACATTTGCACAGTCCCAAAATTACGGACGCAGCATCCCTCTGTGGTGCGGGTACGTACTTTTTCCCTTATGCCTGGCTCCCCTCTGATGGGGTGGGAATAGAAGGGTTCCACTGAAGTCCAGTTACTCGGGGATTGAAGAGTTTCTCGTGTGTCTCGCCAGCACCGGCTGCTCTGGCGTGGCTGTGAGCAGCCCCTAGAGAGCAGCCAGCGAGACAAGAGGGGACCAGCAAAACGGGAGCACTTTGCGCCCTACTGAAAGATGTTGCCAGGGATCCGATCTGAAAGGGACAGAATTTGGAAGCAGAACTCTGCTGGCAGTTTGTATCCAGAGGTGGAGGGCGGCATCTTTATTTCAAAGCCCATGTGAAGTGGGAAGAGATGCTGCCTTTGGAGGACTTTGCCAACTGAATGTGCCAGTTTCCTCCGGAGCGCTGTGAAATCGGTCATCTGGCAGCAGAACGGGGAGAGAGGGGAAGAAAAAGCAGCATGGTGGCGATAGTCTCTGTGCCTTCCTGGGCATCTGGTGCTTTCCCAAGGATTAGAACCTTTCCTCTTGTTTCTCATTTTTTTAGCAACAACAAAACCCACTTTCACTTTGCTGTCAGACTGAGAAAGGAGGAAAGTTCACATGTTTTTACTCTGAATCACATGTAGATTATTTAGAAGAAGACGTAGGAGTTGGGATTCCCAGGTGCCTTGACTCTGAACAGACCTGTGACCCCAGACAAGAAGAACATTAACCTTGTTGAGACAGAGCTGAGTAGTTACTCTGATATGTAGGGTCCCGAGGGGAAGCTGTAAAGCTCGCTGAAATTCATACTTTGAAAGGGTAACAGGTTTCCTTGCAGCACCCGGCCTGAAAGGAGGCAGCTTCCACCTGCGTGGTCTGGGTCTGCCCCAAGCCACCCCAGTGCTGCTGCCACCAGAGGGCATGTTGTGACCAGCGTCGTCTTATTTCTGAGCGACTTCATTCAGAAAATAAAATGGCCAGCAGTGAATTAATTCAGATTTTTACACCCCTGAGCTGGGAGGATGCCACTGAAATCCTCCCTTCACCCATTTGTTGCTGAGAAGTTCCCGTGAGCCCCTCAAGTTCCTTGACTGAACTGATCTGATGGATTTTGTCATGTAGTTTGACAGCGATGGACATTTGATACAGAGGGGCAGCCGCTGTTCAGCAAGGAGGGAACAAACTGCACATCTGAGAATGTTCAGGGTTTTTCCCCCCAATGTCTTGTGCCTCGCAGATGAAAACCCGACCGCAGAGCGCTTGTAGCCGCTATCGTTTTGATTATTTTACTTACTCTGCTGAGAAATATTTGTTAGTGTCGTTACCCTCCTCTCCAAAACAGCAGCGGTGGTGTTGTTGTCGAGATACAAGCGTGTTAATTAAAGCCTCTTGAAGTAACCCCCTCGCAGGTTTCTTGCTGGTTTTGTTCTTCGGCAGAGGAGGCTGATCCCTGGCAGAAAGTGCTGCCCCGCCTGGGCTCGCAGCGAGGCGGGGGGATGCGGAGGAGCCCTCTGCATAGTGCTGAAGGGTCACAGCTGGATGTACATTCACCTCTCACAAAGATGGCACATGAACAAGGGGTGGAGAAGAGTTTCCAGACTGTAAAACGCATCCGAGTGTGAGTTTGGTGTTGCAGCCCTGGAGTTTTTATGAGTAGAGCTTGAAGCCGTTTAGTCAAACTTATCAATAACCAGAAGGGGAGAAGGGGTCTGGTGGTGGAGGGCTCTTTGATCCAACAGAGCCATAACAAGGCCCAGGTGCTGGGAGTGCAGGTCAGCACAGTTGAAACAGGAGAGAAGCTGCCATTGCTTCAGAAGGGAATGTAATTGGGCTCCTCAGGGGTGCAGCACGCTCCCAAACATGTCATCGCTCCCAGGCAGACCGCCTGCCTCTCCAGAGGACAATGCTGTAGCTCCTCTGCAGGCTGTGGATCTAGAAGACAGAGGTGGGGTGTTTATAGGCAGCTCCTCAGCCGGTGGTTGGAGCTTGGTGCTGGTATCCCTTCCCCAGCCCTGCTTTGTGGCAGTGTCCATGCTGGAAAAAGACACCGGACAGTCCCTGGCTCTTGTCCCCTGCCACAGAGGCAGGGTCCCCTCACCCAGCATCTCCTTCTGCAAGTTTTGCTCCTTAAGGATGAACTTGCTACAGCAAGGAGATCCCAGGAGCTCTGTTTGGCCAAACTGGAATGTCAGAGCATCTTTACTGCTTAAAGCAGGTCTGGGGTGATTGGGATTTGCTGGCCTTTTATTTCAACACTATTCAGCTGATGTAAAAACTGTTCCCATTCCACCAGCTTGTGGCTCTGTGAGTCAGTGCCACGTCTAATCCACCAAGCATGTAAACCCACTCCTCCAGGCTGTCCAGAGTCTCTGCTGCTGAGAACTGTCGCACATCTCTCTGGTCAGCTCGTCCTGCCTCATCGGTGACTCAGTGGATGTTCTATCCCTCTGTTTGCCTGAAGCTTTAGTGTCCAAAATGATGAGGAGATGGGTTAAGTCTGCTTCTGTGCAGCTGTCTAGATGTGTTTTCTTAGGAACAGCAGATGTTAGTTTGCTGAGAGAACAGGCAGAGGAGTGCTGCCAGGTTGAGGGGATGCTCTCCAGTACACTCTTACAGATCCTCCCCTTCCCTCCTGCACTGGAGAAGATCAGGAGTTCTCTGCCCAATCTTATTTGCAAGCTGTCATTCTGACTTCCCGTCCTGGCACGGGGCAGACTATTTGCAGCTGCTTCAGACATGCCAGCTGCTGGATGTAGCAGCCACTGACGCAGTCCCTTCGTATTGGGGATGCTGTAAATTAAAATATCCCCAGTGGTGCTGGGGAGAGCCAATGGCTTGTTCAGCAGAGAGCTGGTACTTCTCTGGCCCAGCCTCTCTCCTGCCTTGTCAAGGGATGATGATGATGATCTGGCTCCTGGTGACCACTAAAACCAGCTAGAGGGACTCTGGGAGAAGAGACACATTGCCTCTTGTTCCTAGTGTGGATTGGTCAGTCAGAGCCATACGTCTGACCCTAAATGTTCTCAGATCTCGACTCCTCATTCATCCTTGACCAAGAAGTGGCAGATGCAGCGCGTAACTGCGGCAAACCCAGAATTCTCCCGGGTTGCTGACCCCTGTATCCACACACGGCCTTGGGCCGTGAGCCCATTTTCCTCCAAGCATCTGCCTGACTTATTTAAAAGTCATCTTCAGAAGATCAGACCTTCAAGCTGTCAGAGGAAGTACTGCACAGCAAGCTGGGCACCATCTCTCTTGTAAAGCAGATGTCAGCATGAAAGCTGGGCCAGGACGGTGTCTTGTCTCCTGCACACTTCCCTCTGTGGCTAACAGCTTGCCAGATGAAGCCATCTCTGCTCCGAGCCAGAGCTGCATCGGATGTGCCTTCGCTCCTCTGCAAAGGGCGAGGTGTTGCTGCTGGCCCCGCGGGGTGACAGCCTTACCCCGGCACACGAGCACTGGCAGCGCTCGACTCGCGAGAGGCCACTTACCACATTTGAGTTTCTTACTGCTGCCTTTGACAACTATCGCTGTCGTTTCAGGAAACCACACGGTGGGTGTTGGCTTTTCAGGGGAGGGGTGGGGGAAGGAATCCTGCTCCTCCATGCACGGGCCTGGGGATGGGGTGCCAGGATCTCTCTGCTCTCCGGGATGGGCTGCAGGATCAGGGCAGGATGAAGCTGCCCACACTTCCCTGGCAGGGAGCATCCAGGGCCAGTATGAGTAATTCCTGCAGATCATGGGCTGTGCTCTGAGTGGGCTGACCTGGCTCTGCTTCAGAGTAGAACAACATGAAAGTTTGGAATATTCTTCTGAGCTGTGGTTGTGTGATGTTGCCTATCCCAGCTGGGCTTCACATCCTTTGTTTTTGTGAGCTCTTCCTATTCCAAAGGATGGGGAAGCTGTTCGGATGGGTTCTGAAGAGCTCACGTGCCTCAGCTGGGTCTCACGCATGGGTGTGACTCGCTAAAGCTCTCCTAGGTTGGACTGAAGGAGATGCTTCCCACAGAGATGGGAGATGTGTACATTTTGGTCTGCTCCTGGGCTGCAGTGACTGGAGCATCACCCTTAGAGGGCCTAGGTCTGCCTCTGCTGTTGGTCTCCGTATAGAGCGCGATGCTTCCCCCTCTGTGTTTGCTTTTTCCCCATCTTTAAGATGGGGTGGGGGGAAATAGCTTCAGAGCCATCAGGGATCTGACTGGAAGATCTGCAGTGTTAAGCAGCTTCTTACTGTTACAAGAGTGGGTGGTAGTTACAGGGCTGGGAGGGCCTGCTGTCACTCTTACTTGCCTGTCAAATCAGCCACTGCAAGAATACTGGTGGTCTTAGCAAAGCACTTTGAGAAGATGCCTGTTCTGCAAACTTGAGCTCGGAGTCTGATGACAGTCACTTCTTCTCAGTGGGACCCTGGAAATGCAGGAGCAGTAGCGATGGGTGGAATGTAGGAACTTCTGTGAACTTACTGGACCTTCTCAGCAGGATCAAGCTGAGTTTAGAGCTTGGGTCTGGACTGATTTGTGCTTGATCAAATCCAGCTCCCTGTCCTCATTTTCAGATTAAATGAAAATTGTCACTATTGGGAAGCTGATCCTAAGAACAAAGCTTGAAGTTTATTCAGCTGTGCTCAAAAGATCTTCAGGGAAAGAGGAGACCTTGTGGGAAGAAATCCTGAAACAGGTGGTTGGGAAAGGGAGGAGAGGAGGGGTTGTTAATTCACTTGAATGGCATTACTTTTCTTTCAGTGACTTCCCCCCCAGAGAAGGTGTCTCTTTCCTGGCCTTTCGTGATTTCAGAAGGAGCTGTGTTGCTTAGTATGTCTAAAAATCACACACCCTTCAATAAGTGCCTCCTTCACTAGCACGGAGGAGTATTCAAACTGGAATTAGATGCTTAAGTATCTTTGCAAGTGGGTGGAGAGTCCCAGCCAGCCGTGTCTACGCACACCTTCTGCTTGTGGCCACGGAAGAATCCCACTGCCCTGGCGAGAGGTACGGCCAGGCCATCTTCACACTTGGACCTCCATGGTCCAAGCCTTGGGCGTTGAAAAAAATCCTCTATCCTCTCCCACCTGTTCTGTCCTCCTTGAGAGGAAAGCAGCTCCAGATCATGTCAAGGAATAAACCTGAGCTGGGAAAACTTCTCTCTTCTCCAAGCAGCTCTTTCCACAGGAGCCCGACCCAAAGGCCGTTAGTCTACAGCCTTGAATCCGTCAGCCCTAATGGAAGCCCAAAACTGAATCCCAGCAGACATCTGCAGTCCTTGGGACTCCTGGTGTAGGGTCACTCCTCAGGCCCTTCCTAATAGCCAGGCAGAGCAGTTTGTTTCTGTGAGGGCTTCAGAAGCAGCGGTGAGACACAAGGGGTGAGGCAGAGATAGAGGGTGGCAGCAGCTGTTCAGGACGTGCTGCTGATTCTGGGACATCTCCCGCCCTTTTTGGAAATCGAGACTTTGGAGCAAGACAAAGAAAGAAGAAGCAGCTGCTGATAAAGCTTCATGGAGCTGACAGCCCCATCCTCAATGGGCTGTGACCCACAGCCTGTCTCTGGGGATCCACACCAGCTGGGAGGCAACGATAGGCTTGGCTGCTTGTTCTGTCTGTTCAGCTCCCTGCTCTGGGCATGGGGACAGATATCATCTTCCTCCCTCCCTTCCTCCTTCCTCCCTCATGTCTCTGTCTCTTCCTCTCTACGTCTGAAGTTTTCTCCATAACCTCTCTTAACTTGTCCTGACAGAGTTTCTGGCTTAGCTCTGCTCCCTGACCTTCTGTTGTGCAATTCCCTAGGGACTTGGTCCCCTTGATGGTGCCACCTAGTGATGGTGGGCTGGGAGATCCCAGAGTATTCTCTGTCCCAGGAAATGTAATTTTGAAGAGGTAAAAAAAAAAAAAAAAAGTGAGGAAAACGTTTGTGGGTAGAGACAGCTGACCCTGGACCGTGTTCCCTGGACAGAATTTTCCTCGGACTGTAACTGCATCACTTGGCTTTATCTGCTAGGACCTCCATCAAGCCAAGAGGACACTGGTGTCACTCCAAGAACTGATCTTCCCAGAGATGGTGGCAATAGGACACCTGCTGAAGTGTAATGGAGACAGTATTTGGAGCTCAGGGTGACAAGCTTGCGTGGCAGAAGTCGCCTGGGCTGGCAGCAAGGGAGGCTGGTCCAGGGGCGGATGGCGAATGAGTTTTCTGTTGCTGTGAAGGAGATCTGAGACTGAGGGCAGCGAGGCTTGTTTTGGTCCATGGAGGTGGGGAAGAGCAGCTCTGTGCTGGAGAAGGCTTCTTGGACAAGGAGGGCTGAGATCTGCACTGGCTGCAGAGGGAGGGCTGTATGGGAGGGCGTGTGGAGTCTGGCACAGCACTCACTTCCTCAGCCTCACCGATGGCAGGGTCTATTTTGGGGTAAATACTGAACTCTGGGTCCTGAAGCTTTGATACATTGAGTTCCCACGACCCGAGCAAAGATCCTGTGGCTTCAGGGTGTGTGGAGGGGGGGCTGCAGGCCACGTGCAGACAACTGTCACCACAGGCAATCTTGTTTAGATTTTTCTTTTTTTTTTTTTTTTTTTCCTCTAACAAATGAAGGGGGTCCCCACATCTGGCTGTGGCGGTTAAACAGGCTCGATTTAATCGCAGACTGATACAGGACGCAGAGAGAAAGGAGGGGGAAAGGGTGAGAAGCAGAGAGCACCTGCTCCCCCCCAGCCAGCGCGCCCCGTTCTGGGTCAGGCTGCGCATGCGGGAGGGCCAGGAAATCCACAGCCGGGGGGACGGGGGGAGAGAGCTGCCCAGATCCTGCCTGGGTGGAAGGTCAGGTGGTTGGGATCTTTTGCAAAGGTTTTCTGCAACCTACATCTGGGTGGAGTTAGAAGTATGACGGGGGCCAGGGCTGGCAGGGAGGATTTGTGCACGTTTGTTAGGTGGCAGGAGGCTTCCAAAGGGGCGTCTGCAGGAGAGTGATGTGTGTGTTGAGAGGTGAGACAAAACCGATGCCTCAGCTGCCTCCTAGAGACCAGGAAATCTCTTCCCCCTGAGAGCAGGTTGCTCCCTGACTGTGTGTTGCATTGCCTGCCTAAGCAGCAGCAGCAGCAGGCTGTGGCTGAGCTGGCGGTCCCGGTGTTCTAGCTGCTGCCATCCTCTTTGCTCTACCCCCAGTGCCAGGGTGAGCACCATCTCTCTGGGCCAGGGCAGCAAAGGAAATGGGGGGGGAGAGCTGAAACCTGCCCTCTTGTAGTGGTATCATCCCACACCTAGTGGGAAGGATGCTAAAAGTAGGACTGAAGCACCTCAGGGCTTCTTTTTTTTTGTCCCAAAAGCCCTGGCAGTGCTGATCTGCTGAGCAAAACCGAGGTGTCAGGTCTCTGGGATGTCCAGTGCGTGGAGTGGTTTCTTGAACCCGGATCAGTAGGCTGCCCTGCTGAACTCCGGGTGCTGAGCTGCACCTCTCTAGCCCTAACTTGGGAGGGTACAGATACATAGGGCACCGTGTAGCTGTCCTAGCTGCAGAGGTGATTCTCAGTTTATGCTGGCAAGCACAAATGGCCCATCTGGGGGGGGAATAAACTCCCAGAAAGAGACATGAAGCTTGGCTTTTCTGGGAGGAATCCCTCAGAATCAGGATTCTGGGGCTGGAACTCAGAACTGGGAAAGCCGGTGCGATCACCGAGGATCTTCCCACCAGGTGCCAAGTGTTTTGCTGAGAGGCCGATGGGTTTTGCCATCCAATCTATCACAAGGTTTCTTTCCCCTCCCTGCTGTTCTTTGCAGTGGGTGAGCACGTTAACTGAGACAGCAGTTTTTCCTACCCCCCTTTCCTCCCTCCCCTCCACCCTCCAACCTGGTTATCGATGAAAGCAGATTTGACATGCGATAGGTCCCAAGATAAAAGCAACGTTACAAGAGAATGTAAGCAACAGCTCAGGGAGGGGGGGGGAGGTGGTGGAAAAAGCCCCTAAATAGTTGAGTAAGGCAGGAGCAGGGTATCTGGTGTCAGCCCCAGCCGCTTCTCAGCCCAGGGTGCAGCTGGGAAGGGGCCTGCCTTCTGGAAAGGGTTAATGCCAGGACTGCTGCTAGACCTTGGAGCCCTTTTGACAGCGGTTTTGAAATCTGATTTTTCTTTTTTGCAACTAAGTGTGGTTTTTATCAACTTCCTATTTGAGAGCAGAAGTTGAAGCTGGTGCAGGAAGGCTGGTGCAGGAGTTGCTGCTGCCCTGTCCTTGCATTTAGTCAAGTAACAAGTGAGCTGGCAATGCAAGAACCACAGCTTGGGGAAATGGAGGCTAAGGGTGTAGGGAACAGCCCCTGAGTTCGATGGGATAAAGGGTCCCGTGTTACTCTTTGCAGTGGACCCTGGGCCATCCACACTGCCTGGGCAGCCTGCTCCTGGTTGCTCCCAGCAGTATGGCTGCTCCCCTCTCGCCTCTGTGCAGGGTTCAGTTGCCCGTGGCTCCTGGCCTGTGTCAAGCTCCTTGTGCAAAGCAGCAGAGTCGCTGTTTGTGCCTCTGCCTGCAATGCCCAGGTGCTGCACCGGTGCCCGAGCACCAACATCGGACATGGCCCAAATCAGCCCCGATGGGGGTGACAGCCCAGCACCACCTATGTCACCATCACCAGAGGTGAGGAGCAACGCACCCCTCTGCAGATGGCTCCATCCTGCACGGCTGTTCAACAAGGCTGTCTCTGGGAGGCGTTTGCTGGCACAGGGCAGGCAGTGTGGAGCGGGTCCCCACTTCACACAGATGGACCCGAATCTGCTTGTTCTAACCCAGGAGTTCTTTGCACAATTTCTATATGCGGCCAAGATTTTCTCTTGCAAGGGTTTTTTCACTTGCAAACAGTCTGTCCTAAACTCCAGTATTCAGGGACTTGTGCTCCTCAGGCCAGCTCGGGTTTCTCAATGCACATTTTACGGGGGAGCTGGGCCTGGACAAGCACAGATGGACTCAAGGCTTATGGAAAGTACCTTTCAAACCAGCCCTCTTTAGATTTCTAGCGTGAGCCAGGAAATAAATAAATAAATATAGGAGGTCTACCCTTTTTTTCCCTCTGATGCATCTAATATTACTGAAAATCAGAGCCTGGGTCAGCCTCTCCATTGGAAATACCCCAGAAAGTCTCAGATTTTGTAAAGATTTCCCCAGATTCTTCAGCTGGGGAGCTGACACTTCTCATCTTTACCCAGAAACTTTCTCAGCATTTTTCAGTTATCTTGCACAGGAGAGAGCCTGCGGGAGCCGGCCAGGCCACCTCTCTAGCCCCAGCCTGGTAGGGGACAGATATGTCACTCGCCATGTGTCGCATGGTTTGATGGACGCAGGGAAGGATACGATCCCAACAGGGCTTGTGATCGTCACCAACGGCATCAGAGCGAGCACACGGTGAGCAGAGGGGAGCCTCCTCTCTGCCCAGCACTGCGCTGCTGCCAACACGCAGACAGCTAACAGAGTGTGAAAGCAGCGGCGACAGCACCAGAACTGGAAGAATCTTCGGTGATTACGGCTGTGACAGCGCGTGCAGGGAGGCTGCTGCTGTTGTGTAATGTTCCTGCTCCTGTCCCTTCAAAGGTCTTGTGCCACATCTGTTTTCTGCTCCCTTGCAGTTGTCTTTCAACTCTGATGCAACTGTTAAAGCTCTTGGAAACTGTCAGCTTGCAAAACTGAAGGGTTAAACGTGGGACACCGAGTGGCCCTACATACAGCAGACCTCCTGGGTGGCTGAGGACCACCGGCATAATCTCTGCCCTCTGAAAGCTCTGCTCCGAAGCAGTGGTTTGCAGGTTTAGCTCAAAGCATCACCCACGTGCGCAACCAGGCGCACGTTCCTTAGGCACCTCACTGGGCCTGCGAGGGCTTTGCTGAGCCAGAGCTGCAGGTGCACGAAGTGACAAGAGATGGGGAGTAGAAGCTGGTCTGTCTTTAGGGCACCATTGTAGTTTTCATCTGTGCATCCAACCATCAATCTCTGCAGGTGAGCAGAGATCGTTGCTGAGCATCTATTTTTTCCTTCTTAACTTCTGCTGTGCAGGAAGTAAATAAACACACACGCATACTTTGAACATATTTGTCAGGTAAAGAGAGGTTTGCATATCGTGGGGCTGAAGGGGCTCAAGAGCTGCTTCCTGTTGCACACGGGAACCCGTTGGAGTCAACGGGGTCTCGAGGGTATAACTGATGGCAAAGATCAGCCCTGTCTTTAAACCTTTTGTATCTGGCTGTCGCAGCTGCCGGCAGGCGGGACGGGTACCCTGCAGCCCTGCCATCCTTAGTCATAGGCCAACCTTCCTGCTCACGGCTGTGCGGGGGCTGGGGGCTCTCTTCACAGCAGGGAAGGAATAGTCCAGGATTTTGGCAGTTTTAACTGAGATAGGAGTCTGGTCTTTGCCTTACAGCATCTCCTGCCCCCATCTAGTTAGAGAGCCCTGCCAGCTTCAGAAGTACAAATGCACAGTCCCTCGTTTACAGTTTATTACTAATTAGGACCATCTGTAATCTGAAGCACTATATGCTTCAAAAAAAAAAGATCTATTCTTTCCGTGGTCATCAAATGGGTATGAAGAGCTGGGTGAATCTACTGACCCAAGCAGGAGTTCCCAGGGCACGCTGTTAGTGCCTGTCTCTGGTTGATGTGTTCACAGTAATAGCTGGCACTTGGAGGAATGTGTCTCCTCTCTTTCAGACAGATCATAATCTCGGTTCTGAACAATTCATGCAGACACTTGGCATCACTTCCTAACAACCCAGTAGCAGGGGACGGTGATACACTGGAGAGCATGGCTCTAGGAGAAGGGAGCTGCCCTGGCAGGAGGCTGAGGAGCTGCTGTGAAAAACAGGGGGCAAACATTAATGCTGGATTATTGCAAATCACAGAGTTGTTCGAAGAGCCCCAGGCCCCAGCAGCATTGGCTCTCCAGAGCACTCTCTATGGGCATTAAGGTGGAATGGATTTACTGGAGGAATGTACGGGGGCCAAAGCAAAAGATTAGGGCAGGGACTTGTTGATTTACGTAGACCTCTGGGCTTGACCCAGTTCTCGAGTCCTCTCCCAAGCTTTGGCACCAGCCTTTCTCCAGGCAGCAGAAGGGGACCGGCTGTTTCCGCGGTCCTGTGGCTGCGGTGCCGTAGCTGTGTGGAGCAGTGGGGTGCTCTGTGCAGGTAGGGTGCATTCCATCAGTGTTCACACCCCAATTTCCTCCTTGCATTGTGCAAGGTTCAATAACCGAGGTGTTTAACCTGGTTGCCACCTTACTAAGCCAACCCACAGTGCCTGTGTTGTCTGTTAACAGACTCGGCTGAGCAGAAGGGAGAAGCAGCATGTCCAGCTCTCTTTGCTGAGAACACTGCAGCAGGGGCAGAAAGAGGCAGTTGTCTAACAGCTCCCAGCCATACCATGCAAGAGATTTTGGATAGGAAGTGAAGAGCAACTTTTCCCATGGGAACTACAGGGGGAGGCAAACTGAACTGAATGGAGGCCTCATAAATCAAAGACATACGCCTTTGACTTTCTGCACTATAGCCTTGGGCAGCTGGTATTTATATGCCCAGTCAAGAATTTAAAAACAAAAAAAAGGCAAGCCACAAAATGCATGAATTATTAAAAAAAAAATAAAATACTGAGTTCTGTGCTGTGTTCTCCTTCCATCAGCCTCAAAGTGCTACAGAAGGGGAAACTGAGGCACGGTACATGGAGTCCGTTTGCTGAGAGTTGTGCAGAGCCTCAGACCTACAGGGATGAATACAGACTGAGCTGTTCTGAGGCATCCATGCTCCTTACCTCCACTCTTGGTGGGAGGGGAAGGGGTCAGGCAGTACAACTGGCAGGGGCATCTGTCTTGTTATAAGCTAAACATGTATGCCATGTGTTTTTCTTCATCCAGAAGCAGCAGCAGTATTTGCACTGCCCATCAAAGCACTTTGCAGGTATTAACTAATTCATCATCGTGATGGGATTTTCCAAAGCTGTCAGTACTGGCCGAAGCTGGGAGCAAAACTGGCAGCAGCTGGGATGGAAGTGAAGTTCAGCACCCTTTAAAATACACAGGCTTAGGGAGGTGTGATTCAGTGTGTAGGATCCTACTTCCATCCACCATCATCCAAGTACCTTCTGACTTACCACTGATTAAAAGCGGGAGGGTGTTTTCATTTAATCACAGACCCCTCCAGTACTGCTGCCCCCTCCCCAGCTCAGCAGCGGCTGTTTCTCTGTGCACCAGCTCAGTGTCCTGTCCCTTTTACCCATCACCAGCCTCAGCTTGGGCTGTGGAGACAAGTCAGAGGCTTGCTGCTAGCTCTCAGCATGGCACGAATCTCACTTCTTTAGGTGCTCCTCTTGTTCACAGACCTTCCTGCCCGGCTGCAGCGTGCAGCAGTTGAAGTGCACTAGTGCAGTGCAACCCCTCTGCCAGGCCACGAGTGGATTCTCCTGTGTCTGTCCCTGTCTTCCTCCGCGAGCTGATCGCCTGCTTGACCTGCAGTTTCGATTGCAGACACCTCTGGAAGTGAAATCAGCTCTTCCCTCCACCTTGCAGCCCTCAGTCTTCTCTGTGTGTAGGGATATGAGCCTGCCAGTGCCCGAGAGCAACCTCTCCCTCTTGCCTGGGCATTGGGAAGGTGCCAAGGACTTACTGAAGCACTATCAGCTGCTGTCCCCAGGCAGTTGTTTGTCTTCTCTCCTTTTTTTTTTTTTTTGAGGGCAGATAGATTCTGAGAAACCCAAGCAGGGAGACAGGAGCACAAAAGGACCTTTTGCTTATCTCTGACCTTTCTGCCATGGATGTGTGTTGCAGGGTGGCCTTCAGGGCCCAGATAATGCAAAAGCTGGGATGCACGATTAGGTGTCAAGAGGCCATCTGCAAAGATCTGGTAAAGACCTGCGAGGCGGCAGAAGACAGAAAAAAGAAAAGCAGGAAGTCTCCTCTGCAAAGCAGGGTGAAAAGCCGGGGCAGGGGGATGCGAGTGGCATGGGGGCAGTGCCCACGAGCAGGAGGGGCTTTGCCGAAGGGTCAAGGGAGAGTTTGTAGCTTTGACAAGTGTCGTGGTGGTGACAGGTGTAATAAGCTGGATGCTGGAGAAGAGCCGCCCCTGACCAGTGTCCCACGCTGTGCAAAACCCAGCCCTGCCCCAGCAGTTGCTGCAGTGGTGAGCAGCCCACTCCTCTGCTCGCTGTAGGCGAGCTGGTTGAGACTCCCCAGTGCAGACATTCGGAGAAGAATGCTGACTCTTCACTCGCTCGGAAGTAGACTCGAACGAGCGAAGGCGTGACCCTGCTGCGCTGGCCGTAGCCTCCCCCTTGGGCACAGCCTGGGAATCGTGGCCAGGAGGAAGCAAGTCTTGGACTTGAGCTTTGTCCTCCCACGGCCCAGGTCATGCCATGGTGTGGCAGAGCCTTCCGGAGACGCTTGCCATGCCAGGCACAGCTGGTTTCCGACAGAGCTGAAGCTCCTGTGTGTGTTTTCTGGCATCCGCGAAGGACCGAATCGATTTCTCAGTGGCAGTGTCATTTGGGTCTCTCTCCTCCTGAGCTGCCTGCTCGTGTGAGACTCGGGGAAAAGCAATGCCCTTGGTACCTTTACGCGATCAAGTCAGTCGGACAAGGTTGAAATTGGCCAAAGGATTAAGAACTTACGGGAAAGGGGGGTCAGACATGTGCAGGAGGATTGCATATAGCTCATTTCTTTAGAAAACAGGGCTGGAAGTGCTGAAAGCCTCGGGTTCATCCTGATGCAGAGCAGGAAGATTTTTGTGGGATGGGAAAAATGTTTCCTGCCCAGCTCCAGTTGGTGCCGCAGCGTAGGGAGACCTATTGTGGTGAGCCTGGGCTGCAGCGACGGGGCCTGGACAGACAGACAGGACCACAGGGTGTGTTCATGCCCAGCAGCCTCAGTTAAAGTTCCCCTTGGTGGTGTCACAGCCAAATCCTGCTTCTGCCACTCTGCAGAGGACAGGGAACACAACACGAGCGTGAGGAAAATGGGGAGAGACGGAGGTTAGCTGGGCAGAATGTAACAGAGGTATATATTTATTTTCAGGTAGAAAAAAAAAAATCAAACACTTTCCCAGCCTCTTTGGAGAAAAACATCCTCTGAAGTGTCTTGTTTTGCTGAGGCCTCTCTTTCTCTCGAGCCGTTTCCAGCCGTGGCGAGGTGGGCGGGGGGCCGGTCGGATCCCCGGTGCAGATGCTGGCAGCCCCACCCCGCCAGCCCAGGAGCTGCACTTTCAGTAGCCATGTACCAGGGTGACTTGTGTGGCTGGGGTGTAGCCTCTGATGGTTATCTCTCTGGGACCTTGAGAATATTATTACTTTTTCCCCAGATTGTTGGTTTTCTCCCCCCCACACCAAGTTTAGGTTTAGTGACCCAGCTCTGATTTCCTTCTTTCATAGTCCGGGTTTGTGTTTCACACAGTGATGAGCATTTCCCTTACTATGACTGTCACCTGTGCAGCTCCTGTGTCTGCTCCTCAGCACGGCTGCCTGTCCTGGTCCTGGTAACACTGCCGCTCAGAGGCCGTGGGTCTAGTCCCTGCTTCACCAGCACGCGTTGTTCCCGAGCCGTGGGAGGTTTCTTTGCCGGCGTAGTCAGGGCAGTAGATGCTCTTAGACAAATATGGTCGTGCTTTAGATTAACACGGTTTATTTTACATATATACTAATTTAAATAGAGTTTCACTTAAATGGCTTGGCCACCACAGTATCCTTTGTGTGGTGAAAAGAGGAAAGCTTTTATCCGGATGGAGCGCATGGAGAAGCCCACCTGATCTGGAGACAAAGTCAAGCTCAGCCTCTCCCGGGCACAGCTCTCCTGTCTGCACTTGCCCATGCGGTAACGCAGCTTTGCAGCCAGCCAGGTCTTGTCCCTGCTCTGGCAGAGTTTAACCCAGTTGGAGCAGGGGGGGCAGCACAAAGCGCAGTCTCTGTGCGAGGCAGAGAGGGGGACTGGCTCGGGGTGGGGGGGAGCGGCGCAGCCCCTTTGGCAGCGGCCGGGACTCCAGCGCTTTCACCCAGGAAACCAGTTAGATCATCCGTGCCCTCCCTGGGGTGGTTTCTCACACAGCTCCTTTGCCTGCTTTATCTAGTGAGGTTGGCACCTCCTCGGTCTCTCCCTGTGTGTGTCGGGGCCCCAGCACCTCAGATCTCATGCGGGTGGTGCTTTTAGGCCCAGTGTAAGGCAAATAACAGCTCTTGGGCGCCCAGTTCTGGAGCTTGTACCACTTCAAGCGGCCAGACCACTTCAAAGTCCACTCTGGGATGTCTCTACAAAAGCTAGCACTCAGCTTTTAAAGTCTCCAAATCCTCACTGAAGCTGATTAATTGACACTAAGTTAATTAACAGGTCCCTTTTCCAAGGGTCTGATCCGGTCATTCCATCCCACAGTGTCATCAGGGAGAATGAAATCCTTTGCTTACAGAGTTGTTTTGAACATGTAATCTTGTAGCATCTTTCACCTGGGGATTTTCTACCATCTCAAAGGCCTTCAACACCATTAATAAATGAAGATCGTTAATGATTAATCACCTAAATATGAATGGAGTAGGCTTAGTGCCAGGTGAGCGCAGAATAAATGCATGTGCTGGAGTTCCTTGTGCACACGTGTGCATTGGAGTATCGGGCAGCAGTCCTACTGAATCCCATGGAGACCTACATACCTCCTTTATCTCTGGCTGGAGGGAAACTGAGGCATGGTAGCAGCTGAGTGGTCTGCCCAGGCTACTGAGCAAGGCAGAAAAGAGCTCAGAAATTAATCCCCAAGCCCCGACACTTCCTAGCTCTTTCCAGTATGTACTTTTTCTTTTCACTGTAAAATATTTTTATTGTACATCTGATTATCTGAGTGAGGGGAGTAATGCTCCTCATTCTCTCTGGGAAACTTGTTAAGATACTAGAAAACAGAAATTGCTGTGCTGATGAAACCTAAGGCTCATTTAACAGTCTCCTCTCTCTGAGAGCCCAGTATTAGCTGATTTGGAGGCAGGCAGAAGAACCCTGTGCAAACAGACTAGGGATAATTTGCAAGAACCTTTACTGGTGTTGACTCTGAAGCATGTGCTTTAGCATCTCCTCTCATGCATTTCAGAACACAAGGTAGTCTTGATATCCAGAGAATATCCAAGCGCTTTCTGGCTTGTAATCTTGCTTAGGAATTGCAAGAAGTTGGCATTGTAGGCTCAAAAGGAAGTGGCAGGAGCCAGGACTGGTTGTTAGCTGTCAACCCCCAAAAGGTCACGCTTAGGTTGGTGCACTGAGAAGAACGAGGTAGGAGTGCTGCTGCAAGTGGGAAACATTTCCATGCTCCGCACTGGTGTCTCTAGGAAACCTTTCAAGCGCTCCCAGGCCCAGCAGTTTGCTAAGACCCAGATCTCATTCCTTTCACTGCAGTTGCCAGCAGAAAGGGGTTTGTGTTTTGGTTTTTTTGTTTTGTTTTGTTCTTGTTTTGTTTCCAAGTAGAATCTGCTCCTGGCTCCGCTGAAGCTGGTCACAGCTTTTGTTCAAAAATTAAGCCCTTCCGTCTTGAGCAGTGCTTGATGCAGCAACCCACCGCCGGAGCCCGGCCGGCTACGGGAGCTGCTGCTGACCCCGCGCGCTTGGGAGGGGACTGACCGATTCCCCCGAGTGACCGGCCAGCTGCATCGTGAACCGGGCAGCCCAGTGGTAACTGCAGGCGTGCACAGCACTCTGCTGCCCTGGAGCGTGACCACAGGAAAGGGGCTCCCTCCAAAATAGCAAAGCAACCTGTTGATGCCCTTCAGCAGCTCCAGGCGAGCCAACGGATTTCAGAGGGGACCTCAGGCCTTGGTGGGGTGGTGGTGGCAGGGACTGGGACTGGGCAGGATTCCCCAGGGTCTCCTCATTGTTTGTGTATGTGCTGAGCACAGCCAGTGGGGAGGAAATGTCCTCCCCAAGCCAGGACTGAAGGAGGGTCTTGCTCTTCTCTTCTCCTCTTCTCCTCTTCTCCTCTCCTCCTCTCCTCTCCTCTCCTCTCCCCTCCCCTCCCCTCCCCTCCCCTCAGGGTGCAACCCCAGCATCTCCCAGGAGGCTGTTCCAACATCAGGCAAGGAGACAAACCCTCTCTCAGTAGCTGTTTTCTCAGAGGGACTCTCAGGGTGTGCAGTAGCTCCAGTTTCCTTGGCTAAGGCCCTTGAATTACAGGGCATACAAGAGATTTAAGTAGCAGTGAGGTCTGACTGTCACCTCCCACCACCTCCAACTTGTTTACATCTCTCTAGGGCCTCCTCTTTCCTCCTCTGTAGTTATTAAGGGTTTGTTCTCTTCTGGTAAGGAAAAGGCAAGATTCCACCTGACCTGGAGTCTTTTGGTCACTCTCGGAGGCAGCTGCAAGCTGACTGTACTCCTAAGCCTCGATGAAGTCAAGACAGGAGCTGAACTCATCAGTCACCGTTTCCCAGGAATTAGCTGCTGTCCCATGTGTTGGACACTCTCCTGAGTTTTCAGACTGTTTTCAAATGCCTGGCTCGGCCAGTCCCTGCGCCATTACACTCATGGTTTGCACTGTGAGGTCTGTCAGCTGCCAAACAGGGCAAGCCCACTCCAGCCCATCACCGAGAGGCCAGGTCCTTCAGGAGATGATGGCCAAGTCACTTCAGAGCCCACTGGGCCTGGCACACCTTCCCAGATGGTCCCTTTAAGGAGGGTGCCGAGTCTCTTGCAGCCTCTGGTCAGACACGCTGGGCTGTGCATTACGTCCACGACCTCAGGATTATACCTTTAAATCAGACAGGTCTCATCCCTGCGAAATCATCACGGGCATGGAAGGGGAGGGGGCGGGTTTCTAAAAAAGCTCAGCTTTTGCTGAGAATAATCCTGAGGCTCCTTCTGCCGCCGTGAGAACGGAAAAGATTTGCTGGCCGCCGAGTGCCTTTGAAAATCCAGCCCTTGATCTAGCTTTTATTTTTCTCTCCTTATCCTCCCTTTTCTTTCTCCTCTGGCTCACTGAGCATACATGCATCTTCCCAGTTTCTGTCTCTGCCTGGCCTGAGAAGTTAAAATCTCCTGCCAATTTGACATTTGCCTCTTCTGAATGCAAGAAGCCTCTGGAGCTCAGGTGGGAGGAGAAACAAGTCACTCTACTTTCCATCATGTGGACTGCTCAGAACTCAGTCTGGGAAATGAAAGTTCCTTGGCTGAATCTGACTGGCTGTCTCCTCCTGCCACCTTGCTAGCTGAGCCTCACACATCTGTCACAGAACGAGCAGAGCAGTGTGGTTCATCCTCCTCGCTTTGCCCGCTTCTCTGCGCGCTTCCTCCCCTTGCTGGTTGCAGCTCTCCGTCCATTCGCTGGAGCTGTCTCTCTCCTTTTCTTCTCCCTAGGGTCACATTAACAAGTTCAGCTTGGCCAGGGGACCAGGCTGGTCCAAAACACAGAAGGAGAAGCCAAAGGAGAGACTCCGGAGATCTCTGTTCCAAAGTCACGCTTGCAGAACAAAGGCAGGGGCATTCCAGGTCAAGGAACAGCAAAGCTAATGCCGCTGTGCCTGCCGGGCCATGACGACCCGTGTGTCCTTGTCCCCACGTTTCTCGTGAACATGCTCCTGATTCCCTCATAGGTTTCCAGCAGGCAAGGACCATGGCTTCCTGGAGAGGTCACATCCCCTGGCCCTGCAGTGCCTCTGTCACAGCCCTTCCTCTGGCCATGTAACACCCTGCGGCTCCAGACCAGCCCCTCTAGTTCCAGCATCTCCAGCTGCTTCTGAAGCTGCTGGGCCAGCGTCCTTCAGCTGCTTGCCATGGGCTTTGGCTCTAATGCAGTAGGAGGAGAGGATGTTTTTATGGTCGTGACAGTTCCGGGTAGGCCTGGCAAGCCTGACCCAAGCAGTGCAGATAATCAGTGGCTCCACTGATGGGGCTGTTCAGTTCTGCACTTACCACGGCCCTCAGCCTGGACGGGGTCTGGCAAGGTGGCTGCGTGGCAGGGAATCACCTCCACCAAAGGGGTGAAGAGGAGTCAACAGCAGTTGCATGGTCCCCTTGTTTGCTGGGCTGTGGACAGTAATCCAGCAACAGATTGTTCTTCAGCGTGGACCACATACCCTGGATCCATGCCTCTGCCAGCAGCCACCCAGAGTAGCACGTATCCAGATGGATTTCGGGTCCCTCACCCCTGGAAGCTGTCTGGCCCAGCTCCTACCCCCACAGCAGGCTGTTCACCGTCCAGACGTTAACGCTTGTTTTGGGGACATGCTCTGCCAGCTCACCTTACAAATAATGCTGCAGGGCTACAAAAATAAGCTCAGAAGCACTCATGCCTGATGGCAGGAACCAGTTTGTTTGTCAGTTCACAGTGGGAAGGAAGTTCATATTTTAATTGCTGCAGCCAGTCTCCTGGTAGGAGGCTGGCTCGGGTGTTGCACTACAGTTGATCTGATTCACAGAACCCCAGCACAGCAGGGGTTGGAAGGGCCCTGTGGGGATCACCTGGTGCCACCCCCCTGCTCCATCCAGCAGGGTCACCCAGAGCAGGGGGCCCAGCAGCGCAGGGTCC